>PVLD010021773.1:0-30702 GCA_004027595.1 Dinomys branickii
ATCAAAAGGGCCATCATCTGTGTAACCTGAGTAACAAAGATGAAGGTAACATTATGTAGGACAGCATCCAGAGCTAATTCCCTTCTATCTTCTCTATAATTCTGTATTTCCTCAGTCGTTTTTGTATTAGCAGAAATGAAGATAACCTTATATTATACAGCATCCAGTGCAAATTCCCTACTATCTTATCTATAATTTGCTATTTCCTTTAATGTTTTTGTGTTAACTAATGTGAAGATAACTATGTAATACAACATCTAGTTCTAATTCCCTACTATATTCTGTATAACTTTGTATTTTCTGAATTGTTTATGGCTTTTCTGGCTCATATGTCTCCATTCTTTTGTCTTTAAAATAAAATTAAAAAAAAAAACACACACAACAATGCTCCCTGCATGAATGAACAGACTGGGAAGTACAGTGCAGTTTTAATAGCCTCAAAGCAGTGACAGCAGTGGACGGAGCAGCTGCAAGGGGACCTGGGAACCCCACAGTGATCTTCTTGTCTCTTCACCTGGAACCCAGCCAGGCAGTGAGAGTACTGAGACCTCAGCACACATTGGAGTACTGAAAATCTCAGGACCTATGGTGAGCTCTAGTCAAGGCCTTCCAGTAATTTCTTCAAGGTCATAGAGACCAATGGCAACAGGGAGACACCTGGTGGCCAGTTGTTGGAGGCAGCTGCAGAGAGGAAGGAAGCAAAGGAGGGGAGCTTCCCCAGCACAGAGGTCTAGCCTCTGGTGGCCCCATCTAGCCCAGGCTGGTTGCATTGGTCAGGTAGAAGGGCCGGATGGCCACGCGGAAGCTGCTGAAGGAGCCTGCAGTGCAGGGGAAGGTGGAAGTGCCCCTGGTGCTGTTGGTGCCCAGGGCACTGGGGATTGAAGTCTTCGAGCCTTGGAAGCCCAAGATATCCACCACAGTGCCACCTCTGCAGAGCATTAGGGCTCTGTTTTCATAGCCAATGGTGGGGTCAGAGGAGCCAGACTTGGTGAGGCCTAGGGCTGGGAGCTCATCAGAGGAGCAGGAGAACCCGTAGTTCCAGCAGCTCTGCATGGTGGGGAGGTAGGCGAGAGTCCAGGAGATCAACCTCGTCTTGAAGAGGAAGCTGGGGTGCTCTGGGGTCTGGAAGGACTGGTAGGGGCTGTTCATATAGCCATAAGAGAATGTGTTCACATGATAGTATGAATAATTTCGGCTCGAATACTTCCTCCTCTGGTTCCTAGAACTCAGCTGCTCGTTCCAAGAATTGGCTGTCACCAAGGTGCTCCAGGTGGCTGAGGTGTAAATCCGGGGCTTGTAGGCATTGTCAGTGAGGTTCAGGCCCTGGTACTGGGCCAGCAGCCACAGGGGCACTGTGTGGAACTCCAGGGCTTGCAGTATCTTTTTCTGGAACAGGGCCTGATGGTCCTGGTACAGGGACAGGTTGAACTGCAGCTGGAAGAGCTCCTCAGGCAGCATCATGGGGAAGCGGATCTGCTCCAGCAAGACCTTGGCCTCCCTCTGGGAGGAGCCCTGTTCCCTGATCCAGGCATCCAGAGCCTGCAGCAGGGCCAGCTCACTGGGCACGGCCACCTCATCCCTAAGGAGGAGCATCTGGAGCAGGGCTATGGGGACACTCAGCCAAGCCTCAGTCTGTGTTAAGGCCCCAAAGTTCCAGGCCAGGAACTGCACACACCGCTCCTCCAGCAGGGCATCACCTGTATCCTGTGCATAGGTGTAAAGGTCCACCGGGGTGCGGAAAGAGGGGTCCTGGGGGAGGAGGGTGGAGAAGAGGCGTCCACAGTAGTCTTGTAGCTGCACAGCCCTGTAGGTGGAGGCCAGCTTATGCATGCACTTGACAGATGTCAAAGAGACCTCTATCCTCCGGGAGTAGAAGTACCTGGGGAAGACAGGGGAGTTAGTGCCTGCCCTGCAGGACAGACAGCAGCTGTCCTCAGCTGCTATTGCTATGACTCAATGATTCCCCGGTACTACGATCTCTCCCAGTTTGTCTTTTACTTGAATCTTGAATCTCCATTTTCCAAAAGCAACTTGAGGGTGTTGGGCTACGGGTCAGGGGATGGCTACAGATAACACCCACTGCCTCCTCCTGCATCAGTGATGGAGGGGTCGCTACCCTCCCCTGGCCTCCCCTGCTTTTTCAGCTGGGCCCTGGGCACTGGCCCTCCTGCCCCAAAGTCATACCCTAGCTAGACCCTTTCAGTCCCCTGCTGGGCACTTCTCTGCCCAGCACCTGTTCTGTGCTTGGGATGTGGATAGCCCGACTCTCATTCCTGCTGTCCCTGCAACCGCAACCCACTCAGAGAGCCAGACCCTCCCTCATCCTCCCCCCTTGCATGTAGGTGTCCCTGAGACAGATCTCAGGGGTCCTGCAGTTGGTGTCACAGTGGGCTTGGAGACAGAAAAGAGCAACTGTCTTCTCCTACACCACTCCGCTAGACCCACCTTGAAGCTGGGCTGCACCCTGGGAGAGGCACTGGACTGCAGGTTTCGGGCACCAGCCTCCCTGCTGCTGACCATCTGAAGATGGTGGTGGCAAGAGGAAGCAGCACCACAGAAGTGTTTGTCGCCAGCTCTCAATGCTCACCCCAGCCAGAGCAGCTCCCCTGGGCTGAGGTAGCCACACCGCTCCAAAGGAGGAGTGGGGAGCCCCAGGCTGTGCCCCTCCAGATGTCTCATGCCTCCTGGCACCCCACACTTGGGGGCCCAGCCTCGAGTAGCTGATATCCGTGTCCCCAAGAGCAGGGGACACAGGAGTCAGAGTGAGTCTCCTGGCCTTGCCCATCTTCCTCAGGGCAATAAACACACCAAGGGGGAGGAAAAAGGCCCTAAACTGGTGGGACTGGAGGCCTCAGAGGCCCAGAATAGCTGGGCAGCTGGCTCATTGCCAGTTCCCCTGGCATAGGGGAGGGCAGTGTCCAGGGTGACCTGAATGAGGAGGGGTCCTAAGGCATTAGGGGCTCCCTGTAGCATCTCCGCCTGCCTTGGGGGAGTGGCAGGGGAGTGAAAGACAGAGACCGATGGGAAGAGATTGAGTCAGAGCCAGGTCAGAGGGTGGTACTGAGCTCTGACCCAGCGGGGCCCAGCAGGCAGAGTGGGCCCTGCCTCCCGCTCCAGTGTTCAATGACCTGACCCAGCAGGAGGGCCGCAGGCTGCCTTAGCAAGCTTTTTATACTAGGCTGGAAAGAAACCATTTAAATCTGTTTTTAATTGCCAATACTGTTCTCTCTTAAATGTCATTTTCAGTTATATAAAGCTTTGGGTCATAAGAATGAGAGAGAATTATTTTTAATAAATGCAGGTCTTTTAAAAAGTGCTGCTTTCAAAATACAAGTCCCCAAGAGGCCTCTTTGGTGGGGAGATTGTGGGACCCTGTGCCCCTAGCCAGCAGGGAAGCCTTTGGGTCTCACTTTCCTCATTAGGTATCTGGGCAGAGTCCCCAGCAGTGGCACAAGCCACATGCAGAGGGAGGCCCAGAGGCCCCTCAGAGAGGCCCTCGCCCCCTCTTCCCCGCGTGGACAGTCACACTTCTCCGTCTTCTGCAAGAGCAAGGACAGTGAGGGCAGAAGGAGGAGGATGACTGTGGTGATTATTTCTGTGTACTTAGGAGACTCTTACATCTCTAAGATACCTGAAGTCGAGAGGTAGAGAGGTGTGTGTGTGTGTGTGTGTGTGTGTGTGTGTGTGTCCTCCAATTTTTGCATCAGTGTCTGCCTTCCTAAGGGCTTGGTGTGGATGAGTTCCAGCCCTGTTGCCAGGGCTCCACCACCAGGCAGCTTCCAGTCCTGTGGCCTTGGTGGGAGGAGGACCGGAAACAAAGGCCCCTTCTGCCCTTAGTACACATCATCTCGCACACACACACACACACACACACACACACACACACACACACACGCTCCCTTCCTGCTCCCCAGACACCACACAAACCAGCTCAGCCTCCTGCTGCCTCACTCACGATCCACAGATGCAGAATTTTGTTTGTTGCTTGTTTGGTACTTGGGTGGAATCCAGGGCCTTTGCACTGAGCTACACTCCCAGCCTCTGTTAATTTTTACTCTGAGACCGGATCTCTCTGAAATTGCTGGCCTCAAATTTATGATCCTTCTGCCTCAGCCTCCCAGGGCTCAGGGATTATAGTTTAATGCCACCACATTCGGCCCTCAAGATTTCTTATATTGTGTCTCATAAGAAATTAAAACATTTGTGTGCAGGTGAGTTTGGGTGAGAGTGCACATTTGTATGTGAGTCAAGTGTGTGCCTGTATCAGCACATCCATGGGTATGAGCTGTGTGCGCAGGGGGCAGCGCGTGGCACATGTGTGAGCGAATGCTCAGAGAATGTGTCTGAATGCGCAGGTGTGAGAATCTGTGACTGCATCTGTGAGAGTACAGGCATGTGTACATGTGTGAATAAGTGTGTGTGCATGTGTGTATGAGTGTGTGGCACACACAGGTGTGCGGGAGAAAGTGTTTGTGTGCACACGTGCACAGTGTATGTTTGTGTGTTCACAACAGTGTTGCTGTGCAGTGGAGGGAGGGAGGGAGGAGCATGTTTGGGGCAGCTTAGGGACCCACATGACTCACCTCAGAAAGTCCCTGACCACAAACATGCACTCGCTGTCCACACGCATGATGATTTTGCTGCCTGGCTCCTCCCATAGGGCCTGTGCCTCAGGGTTGGCAGTCAGGATCACGCTGTGAGCGCAGAGGGCCAGCTCTTCCTGCTCTTGCCCCACCACCTGGATGGACAGGTCACAGCCCTGCTGGCCCTCGAAGATCAGGCTGAGGGCGGTGGAGAGCTCTCCGGAGAGGTCGAGAGTGTACTCACCCCTGGTCTCTGCAAGGGGCGGTGGGAATGTGTGTGTGAGTACCAGGGAGCTGCCACTGCTCAGCCTGGGCCCCGAGCCCCACTTCTGCCCTCCGGGAGTCAGCCTCCTCCTTGGGAGTGGTGGTGCTCAGAAAGGTTTGGGAAGGTGAAGGAGGGTACAGGCCTGACCTGTTCCGAGCCCGGAAGGAGGTGCTGCTACTTTCTGGGCCCACCGAACAAGAATGAGTGCCCCCTCTAGGCCTATGATGACCCTCTGCCCTGTCCCTCCACATGCAAGCAACAAGATTTGGTGGCCCTAAGCTCAACTGATCAATCATTACAAAGGTTACCCTTCTAAATCCAACCCTCGCCTGCTGATGGTCGGAGGATGCCTGAGGAGTGAGGGGTCCATGCCATCCCACGTTAGAGTCTTGGGAGCCCCAGCAGTCTCCTGGGAGGGGTGAAACCTGCAGGCATTGTTACAAGAGGACCCAGGGTAGCCCCTTTATCCTCACCTCACAGGCCCAACTGGGAACCCAACTCTTCGGGTCCGGTCTTTGCTCAGGTTGGGGTGAATGGGTCTTGACATTTAAACCAGGGGTTCGGCCCCTGTTTCCCCATGCTGACCCTTAGGGCCCCCCCAGCTGGCACCTCCAGAACCCATCCTCCTCATAGCAGCTCCCCTAATGCCCTCTCACCCCCTCTGAAGCCCGACGCCTGCCCAGCCGGTACCCACTCTCCAGTCTTGTGGGGTTCCACGCCTACCCTCAGGCTTTAGAGGCTGGGGGGAGGTGGAGGAAGGGCGGTTGGAGTGCCCCCAAGGTCGGTGTGCCGGCCCAGGAGGATGTAAGGGAGGAAGAAATGAGTGAAGAACTCTTGTGGGGCTCAGACATGGGCTGCTGGGAGCACAGAATGGAGTTGAGGGTCAGGCAGGGCTGGAGGTCTTGGGCACAGTCTTGCTGTCTGGAAGCCTGTGAGCATCCCACAGGCAGCCAGTGCACGCAGGGTGCCGGGTTGCATGTGTCTGTGTGAAGCATTCTGGGCCTTTCTCGGGAGAGGAGCCCCCACCCTCGCGTGCAGCCCCTTGCTTTCAGCAGGCCCTGTGGTAGTAGGCTGGGGAGGCCTGTACCAGCGGGGTGGACCAGGGCTCTGGGAGTCCTCCTGGGGAGGCTCTGTGGACCCCTGCCCTACTCCACCCTGTGTGGAGTCGGTCACCCAACTTCTGTTTGCACCATAATGTGCTAGGAGGCAGGGACGAGGGAAGAGCCGCTGCCTGCTCACCGTTGGTGCAGACTACACCCGCATCCTTTTCGTGCCCGCAGTAACTCTTCTTCCAGCCCAGGGACTTGCAGCTGGCCAGCGAGGGCTCTGTCCCGGTGCACTGTACCTCATCCAGCATGACAGGGCCAGTCCCTGTGGACACAGGAAGTCAGAGGCTGGACCTCAGTGGGGAAGAGGCCAACAGAACTGCTCCTCTGTGGGCACTAGAAGAAAGGCAATCCACTGCCTGGCCACAGGGGCATTGGCTACCCTGCAGTTCTAGACCACCAGCTCAGTGGCTTCCTGTTCCCTGTGATCCTGGGCAGCACTCGGATGTTGGTTCAGATCCATCACTGTATTATTGTACCGGAAGCTTAGCCTCATTCTTATAAGGCTTAATGACTGCTTCAGAGACATATGCATGTAGCTAACCCTCTACTGAGCCTTTGTGCCCTCAGGCCAAGCTTAAATGGGCCATCCCAATAGGTGCCAGTATGCAGATAGCGTTTCCCACATTCAAGGAGTGGGCCACAATTTGCACATCTGTGAAGCCCAACTCTGGTCTTGGGGCACTTCTCAGTGGCCTTAGCTTTGGGAAAATGATAGCAGCCCCACCTGGCCCAAAGGCAGCTCCACCTAGTGCCTCTGTGGCATTCTCAAACCCCAGGGCCCGGCAGACGACATTGGCATCTGCCAGATTCCAGAGGTTGTCGCACACTGTCCCCCACTGGCCTCCGTAGAAGATCTCCACGCGTCCCTCATTGGCTGTGGCCCCGTTGACCAGCCTCATGTCCCCATCTTGTGCACCTGCAAGAAAGCCAAGGTCAGCTGGCAGGTGGACTGTGCTATCCTGGTTGCAGCAATGTCCCCAACACTGGGAGACCCTCTGGGGTTCAGAGTTCACCACTTCAAAATCCCCTTTCTGTTCATGAAGGGCCACCTATGAAGAGAGGAAAATCTGTGGGGACCCCCACAGGGACCAAGTCATCATCATTATTTATGAGATCCCAGTCCTTTGCTCCACAGGAAAGCAGCCCTAGCTCCTCAGAGCAAAGGCAGACGGATCCCCAGGAAGAACAGAGGTAAGGAGGCCCCATAGTGACCCATCTGTGAGGGTCTGTGGCTCTGAGGTGCTGGCCTTGGGGAAGCAGACCCAGGGACCCCTGGACATGAGTATAGATGCACCTCACCTTAAAATGGGGTATAGCCCAATAAAGCCATACTAAATGGAAAGCATCAGATGTGGGTGTGCCCAAGCTCAAGGACAGCCTGACTTCTACTGCAGTGTCAGGTGTGACCCTCCCAGGGAGTGTCTCCAGGTGTGCCCCCCCCAGACCACAGCTGACCAGAGCTACAAATCACCGCCCCTGTGGCACTGTGTGTGAGTGTCAGACTTCAGACCACTCACTCACCCAGGAAGACTGAAATCAGATGTGAACTGTGGTTTCTACTAAATTCGTACAGGTTTTACACGCCGTAAAGTGAAAAAGTTTTAAACCAGAGACTGTTTGTACTTCAAGTATAGAAGGGAAATGGGATTGCTGCTCACCCTCATTCTTCTGAGCTCAGCCCATGAACGCCCCATCCCTGACAATGCTGGTGCTGACAGGGTTGGGTGGAAACTGGGAACCTAGATTTGGGGGTTATCAGTGCTAAAAGGGGATGCACTGTGGAGGGTGTGCCAGACCTTCCTCAGAGGTCACCGATATAAAACAGGGTTTCTAGGGCCCAGGGAGGAAAGGCAGTCAGGACCCTTGGAAGTCTGACTGGTGACCTATTGGTAGTCCCAGTGGCTGGCTGGTTTGGTGCCCTGCTAGGCTCTTGGGCCCACAGGTAAGAGAAGGGATTCCTTGGTGTCTTCTCCAATGCCTGCATCTCTCACCTGGGCACAGGAGCCCTGATTCCCCCAGATCTACAAACCACCATCACTTGGGGTCACTGGAATACCATACAGGAGAGAAGACTCAGTCTCTGGTGATAGGTGGAACACTTCTGTGACCTACAAGTAGGGAGTTACCCCACTCAGTGGAATACAGCAGCCTTGCAGGCTTTTGCTTTGAGCATTTCCAAGAGGTGCTACTCACCTTGAGTCCCTTGGACCAGCAACCACAGCCAGAGGAGCCACAGGACAACCATGGCCTTGCTTGAAAGCCCGACCCTGCAGTGGGAAGAAGGAAGGGAAGGACAGTGTAAGATGCTGGAGTGGGTTGACCTCCAGGTCTGAGCTGTACCACCCTGCTGATCTGAGCGCTGGCCAAACGGTGACTGAGCTCTGGTGAGAAGGAGCAGATGTGCTGCAGTGTCTCCAGGCAGCAAGATGGAATGGGGTGGGTATAGACTGGGCATGAGCGTGAATAAGGGCCCAGCCCACAGACCTTGGAGGGTGTGCAGCCAAGACGAGCTGGAGTGTGGAGTGTGGAATGCAGGGGCTGGGGCATGGTACAGGGTCCGTTAGGAGGAGGCCTTGGAAAACAGGGATGAGAGACCACAGGGAGATGTCCTCCTGGGGGCCCTGTGGGTGGGGGAAGGTGGACAGAAGGGGTCCCAGCTGATGTTCAGGTCTTTGTGCAGTTGGGTTAGGGAGGTGGCCATGGTTGTGACCCAGGACCCCAAGGCCAGAGGACAACCTGGGCAGGGAGAGAACTCAGGTTTGGCTTTTGGCCTGGAGTTCTCCCCTTTGTATAGCTCCAGATGATTACTTTATCCATCTGCAGTGACTGGCTGTATCCCTAACCCTACTCCTGTCCTGCCTAGTGACAGCCAGGGGAGGGGGTGAGGGGAGCCAGGGAGAGCTGGTAGGGAGGAGTTGTGTCTCTGGAAGAACACTGTGAGGCCCACCCTGCTCCTGTGGACCTGCAAGCAAGGAACTGGCCACTGGGAAGTACTGCTGTGAGCTCTGATTATAAGCCGGGCCTGTAGACCTTGCGGCTGGCTCTGAGCCCTTCTGTGCAGAGGTGGCAGCAGTGCATTATTGTGGTTGCCCAACCTTCTGCTTGGAATCTGCGCTCATAAGACCCTCAAAGGGTCTCTCGCTCATGGAGACCCTGCAGGACAGCTCACGTAGGCCTTGCTGTGACTCTTGAGAAATAAAAGCTTGGCTGAGCAAGCTGAAGCCCAGAGACATCAACCAGGTCCAGATCACACTCTGGTCACTGCATGCACTGGGAGGGCTATGCCCTGGGAGCCCTTGTTCCTGGGGAAACCCACATGGTGGGTGGAGCTGCAGTCACCAGTACCTTTCCTGAGTGGTACTGCTGTGCTCCAGGAGAGCTCCAGGAGACTCTGCCCAGGTAGATAGCTGACAAGTGCTGGGGCCGGTCTCCCTTACTATGTCTGCCCCCATCCTGTGCTGCCCTCTTGATGGTAGCCTCTTATTCAGGCTCATGACCTGTTTATACCCACCCCATTCCACCTTGCTTCCTGGAGACACTGCAGCACATCTGCTCCTTCTCCCCAGAGCTGTCCATTTCTGTCTTTGAATGGGAAGCTGGGACAAAATTCCTGGGCTGGTCCTTTGTGCAAGTTAGAAGAGATTCTTTTTTCAGGTGGATGCAAAACCAGGCCCCAATACCCAGGCCCAAGAGAGGGCTGGATTTTAACCAGCTTGCCCTTTTGGCCGGTATCTTTGTGTAGTCAACAACCTGCCCACCTCTATGCCGAGACCCTGCAGGTCTGGGAACAGCAAACATGGTTCCTGAGCTCAAGAGCCTAGAATCACAACAAACAAACAAAGCGCATCCGCAGCTCTTGGCTCCCTCCCACACACACACAAAGAGGAAAGTGGGGCGCCACTTGCTTGTGCTATGTGGTGAGCCCAGCTGAGAGAAAGAGGCAGGACCTTACCTGCCTAAGGCAGCTACTGAAGGCATCCTGAGCCTCCCTCTTTCTGCTGCAGGAACTCTGTGTAGATGGGGTCCCTTGCAGAAGGGCCCTTCAGCTCAGAATCCCTTCCCTGTGGGGATGAGTTCAGACGGATCCCAGGAAATGCTTCAAAATAAGTCTGGTTTCGCTTCCTAGAAGTCATATGACCAAGGTCTTTTCTGGAGTTGGCTGCTGACCAGACTACCCAGGGCCCCTGTTGCTCCAGTCAGCCTGGTATGCAGGGGCGGTAGTCAGTGTAGAGACACCTCCAGACTGGACAGATTTCTCCAGGCTGGTATAGGGGAACAGAGGGAAGGCAGGGCTGGGGGAAGATGGGCAGAGGTCCTGAGCTAGTGTCTGCACCCAGCAGTGTAGCTGACGATGTGGATAGGCACTCCAGGACCTGGGCTGGGCGGCTGCCCTGCTATTGTTCTGCTGTTTGTACACTGGGCCAAGCACCAGAAAGCTGCATGGCACTGACCCTGGCTGGGGTAAAGAGGCCCGAGCTCCAGCAGACTCTGCCCAGTTAGATAGCTGGCAAGTGGTGGGGCTGGTCCCCCTTACTATGTCTGCCCCCATCCTGTGCTTGCTGCCCTAACTATGCTGCCCACACTCAATAACTGTCACAGTCCTAATGTCCACCTGTGGTCCTGTGGGAGCAGGGCAGGGCTTCATTAGTGGATGTCGATGGCTCTGCCCAGCTCACACCTGCCCCCCATACAGAAAGCTAGGGCCTCGATTTCCCCCCAGGGAGTACTGTCTCTAACTCCTGGCTGTGTAGTGTCAGAGGCCTAGGTTCCCCGTGTTGCCCTAAGTCAGTCTGGCAGAGTCTTGCAGGCCCCTTGGCCACGCAGTGATTTCAGGGAGGGGCTGTGAGCCCAGTGGGCACAGTCAGACCTGAAGGAGAGCTGTCCTGTGCTGTATGCTCCAGGGGCAGGGGACTGGCAGGATGCACCCAGAGGTGGAGCTGGCCTGTGTAGCATAGAATTGACGTCCTCTGTTGTGTCTGCCACCTGATGCCTAGCTGTCTCCAACCAGGGCTTCTTAACCTGGCTGGGCATTAGAATCACCCTAAATAAACCCCAACACCCAGATGCTCATGACTCAAGCCAGGATGGACATCAGCATTTTTAAAAGCCCTCAGATGGCTTCACCCTGAGGCCAGCACTGGTTTTCTAAAAGAAAATCGAGAGAGCCAGTGGAGGTCAGACACCTCATGACTATTTTCCCCTAGAATGGGGTATCTCGTGGCCATACGTTCATCTCATCATCTCTGGAGAATCTGGCAATCCAGGGAGCACAGAGTTGAGAACAGAGTGATGGGGCATCTAGGGAGTTTTGCACTCTCATCAGATCAAGGGCCTCAGTGCTGGCTGACCCAGAAATCCCCACAATGTTCCCTCTTATGCTCCGCAGTCACCTTTAGAGAAGTGAGCACCAGGAAGGGCTGAAATGCAGACATGGTCAGCAGGCCCCAGCCATGGCCTGTGGCTCCCAGGAATCACACTTCTGCCAACCTGTTGAGGCTCTTCAGCTCCAGCTCCTCATCCGGTCTCAAGCACTTTGGCTTTTGCTGGGGTCCTGTTGCTCAGTCACCTCTGGAACGTGGCTGATGTGAGCATGTGGTCTGTGTCCTGGAGGTGTACAGGTTCAGGCCCCAGTAGGAAACCAATGGTACCCAGGAGGCTCCAGCAGAGGGACAGTTTGCAAGGGGTGACAAGCAGGGGCAGGAGCACCATGGGGCCACATGTGTCTGAAGCTGGAACACTGCTACTGTTTCCTCTGCCAAGCCAGCAGAGTTGGCAGACACCAGGCCCAGCCAGAGTAGCAGAGAGGGGGCTGACAGGCAAGATCCAGGGGATCACGACTCCTGTCACCAGATACAGTCTGAGGAAATCCTCCCAACCAGAGGGACTCCAACTCACACCACCCACAGGAGAGGGTGAGGTTCCCTGATTTACGACACAGTTTCAGGATGTGTCAGTGAGAGATATGGGGCGGTTTGTTAGGCAGAGTTCAAGAAGTCCACACTCTGAATAGGGTGCTTGCCCTCAAGATAGGCATGGTATGGTTTGGAGCTGGGAGTTTTATGTAGTCTCAGAGGGTGTCCTCAAGACCAGTGATCTAGGCTATGTGTTCCTACTGCCTGTTGGGGTGCCCACTTGGTATAGAATGATATATTAGAATGCAGATCATTTCCATGTATTTCAAGTTTAGTGAGATGTGACTCTGTTGGAAAATAGAGGTCTGTGGGAGGGAAAGCCTAGGCTCACTTTACAGGTGACAAGAATGGGCCCTATTTGCTGGTTTATCATATCTTTTTTGGTGTTTCCTGGAGGAAAAAAATTGTAACCTGGGGTCACACTGTGTTCAAGGTGCAGTTCTTTTTTTTCTTCTCCCCACATCTATAGATTTATTGACTTGACAACAATACAAAGTGATATTATCCTGAACAAGAGAGAACCCTGGTGTGTGAAGTCTAAACCTTTTAAAAAGCTGTCAAAGCCAGGGATATAGCTCAGAGGCACAGCACCTGCCTGGCAAGAACAAGGTTCTGAGTTCGATTTGCAGTTACCACCCCCCCGAAAAAAAAGGAAAAGAAAAAAGAAAAAGCTGTTAAATACTACAAACATCACAAAATGCAGAAATAAAATCACAGTGTTTTGATTAGTGAGCCAGGAACTCTTCTAGGAAACTTTTTTTCCCACCCCCCTATAATCTGTCTTTTATTTTGCTCTTTATTTATGTGTTGTTTTTTCCATATAAAAGAAACCATGCTTTATTTAAGCTGTGTGTCTGATTTATTTCACATTATGGTCTCAAGGTGCAACCATTTTTCTACAAATGACTCAAGTGTATCCTTCTTTATGGCAGAGTAGTGCTGTGTGTAAATACCACATTTTCTTTATCCATTCATCTATTGGTGGCCATAGAGGTTGCTTCCAAGATTTAGCTATTATGAACTGTGCTGCTATTGTTAGGGCACATTGCCAGAAACAACACTCAAGGAGGCTGAGAATCAGATACAAATGAGCTTTATTTAGCCAGCAGAGACAGGAATGTGGACCCCGAGAGAACTTTCTACTGAGTTTTTATACATTTGTAGGTAACCATGGCAGCTACATTACTTTACTTTTGGAATTTTACAAGTAGGTCAAAAGGTTTACATTCCCAGGGGTTTGTTAGTCAAGCAGGATACGGTTTAAATTTTAGTTTACCCTACAGTTTGTCCTGTTTGTTCCTTAAGTTAACGACCTCTTCATCCCCTGTGGATTTTATGGTTAACTAAATGGGAGGGGGCGAGGAGCAGGTTCATCTAAAGTTTAAGTTACTTCTAAAATGGGGTTCAGGAACAAAATGGAGTCACACCAGCGATGTCACTGTAAACATGAGTATGCATGTAATATAATGATTTAATTCTTTTGGGGAGATACCTACAAAGGGAATAGCAGGGTCAAATGGAATTTCTAGTTTAAGTTTTTTGAGGAATCTCCATATGGATTTCCATAGTGGTTGTACTAGTTTACATTACCACCAACAAAGTAAAGAGTTCCTTTTTTCTCTGCAGTCTCATCAGCATTTGTTATTATTTGATTTCTTCATGATGGTCATTCTTTCTGGGGTAAAATGGAATCTCAATGTTGCTTTAATTTGCACTTCTTTAATGGCCAGAAACACTGAACACTTTTTAATGTGTTTTTGGCCATTTGTACTTCTTCTGAGAAGGTCTATTCATTTTAGTTGCCCACTTTTTGATTGGGTCTTTTGTTTTTTTGGGTGGGTCTGATTTTTTGAGTTCTTTATATATTCTAAATATTAGTCCTCTGTCCAATGAATAGCTGGCAAATTTTCCCCCATTCTATAGGTTTTCTCTTCACTCTGTTGGTTGTTCCATTTGCTGTGCAGAAGCTTTTTAATTTGTTGATTCTTTGGTATTATTTCTTCTGGGGTTCTGTTCAGAAATCCCTTGCCTACACCTTCTTCAAGAGTTTTACCTACTTTATCTTCTAGCAGGTTCAGTGTTTGTTTTAATATTTAGGTCATTGTATTACTTTTCTGTTGCTGATTTTCTTTTTTTTTTCTTTTTCCACTTTTTTGCTTATCCTAGTAGGGTTTGATTTTTTTTTTTTCTGGCATTTTTGGTTTCATTGTTCCTTTAAAGGTTATACATGAGAATTTTTTTTTGGAGTGCTTATTTGGTGGTCATGAATTTCTTGAGGTGCTCTTTGTCATGGAAATACTTTATTTTGCCATCAATTTTGAAGTGCAGTTTTGCAGGATATATGTCTGGTTAAAAGTTATCTTTTAGGGCTTGAAACACTTTAAGCTTTCCTGATCTTTAAGGTTGTGTTAAATTCTGCTGTAATTCTAATGGGTTTACCTTTATCAGTGATGCATTGCTTTTTGCTAACCACTTTTAAGATTCTGTCCCTGTGTTGGACTTCTAGTATTTTGACTATCATGTGATGTGTTTTTTTTTTTTTTTTTGGTGGTACTGGGGATTGAACTCAGGACCCTGCGCTTGCTAGGCAGGCGCTTATTC
The DNA here is from genome assembly GCA_004027595.1 of Dinomys branickii. Classification (NCBI taxonomy): domain Eukaryota; kingdom Metazoa; phylum Chordata; class Mammalia; order Rodentia; family Dinomyidae; genus Dinomys; species Dinomys branickii. The sequence continues at coordinate 14,471 of PVLD010021773.1, forward strand.
CATTGAGCTATATCCCCAGCTCCTTATGTGATGTGGAAAGGTTTTCTTTTGACTACAGCTCTTTGAGATTCTATATGTATCATGTATCTGTATGTTTATTTCTTTCCCTATATTTCAGATTGTTTTGCTATTATTTCTATATATTTTTATTTTATGCTATTATTTCTGTAAAAGGGGTTTTTATGCCATTTGTACTGTCTTCTATTTTTTCACTTATTCCAATTAATCTTAGTCTTCTTTATGTAAGCTAGTACTTATTAGATCCATTTTCCATCTTCTCTTGCAGTTTTTAAAGTATATTTGAGTAGCTGGTCTTTGAAAGCATCTCTATCTAATTCTGATATTCTTTTCTCACACTGGTAGCTTCTGCTGCCTGTACCTTTAATATAATTTTTAATCTCCTGAATTTCCATTTGGAATCTTTTCATGGGGTCTAATTCTTTGCTCAACTGGTTGTTCATGTTTTATATCATTTTGTTTAGCTAAAATAGTTTTTTGTTAGTGTCTTCTGTAACATCTCACTTTGTTTAATACAGTAAAACCTTGGATTGTGGGTAAATTGTTCTGCAAGTGTTCCACAAGATGAGCAAACATTTCTAATAAAATCTAACTTGATAAATGAGTGATGTCTTAAAATACAAATAGTATGTGATGATGAACATTACATGATCACCACTGAGCCAATGGTTCTCTCTCTTTCTTGCTGTGGGACTGTATCTCCTAACAAGAGATTATACAGGAGCTCCTGTCTGCAAAGGAGGAGAAAAAGGCAGAGGAATCTCTCACTTCAAATGGATGAGGCAGATATGTAAAATGTGGGAAATAATGCAAAATCTGTTAGAAAAGCACCACTTGAATAAGGCTCTAACAGTGTGAGTGATGAATCTGGCTAGTGACAAGACAGTGTCACATTTCTGCAAAATCCTCAAGAGGAGGCTTGTTAAAGTTGCATGAACAGAAAAAGATTATATTGAGCCAAGAGATAGCCGTGATTCTGTTAGTGCTAGTGAAAACTGTCCTAACAATAACCCTCCTCTCTCTTGTCTCACTACCACCAGCAAGGAAGGTTTTCAAGAGTAAGCATAGGTTAATTTTTTTATATTTTGTATCTTCTTCATTATTTTTATTATATTACAGTCTTGTAAACATTTTATATGAATATATTTTGGTTGTACAACAACTTGAGTTTCTATTATTTCTCATGAGGAAATTCATTTTGATGTGCAAGTGCTTTGGATTACAAGCATGTTTCTGGAAAAAATTATGCTCAAAAACCAGATTTTACTATATTTCCATTATCTGTTTAGTTATGTCTTCTCTGATCTCACCAAGTACTTCATTGACCTGTTTTTAATCTCCTCTTTTATCCTTTCAAATAACTCAGCTGTGTGGCTTATGCTTTCTGCCCCTCTGATGCTCACAGAATCAGGTTTGAGGGGACTGGGAGTTTTGGGAAGCATTTTGTTGTCTTATCTTCTCATATCTGTAATATTTTTGTATATTCTTTTTGTTTGCTTGTTTTTTGGTTAGGTTTTCAGGCACTTATAGTGGGTAGAGTTTGCAACTAGTGTGGAAATCTCTTTATTTAGTCTGCTTTTCAGCGATGTACTCTAGGGATGAGTAACTATAGTCTTTGCTTCTGTTCCAAGATCGATCCAACCACCTCTGTTGATTTGGAAGGGGAGAGTACAGTGCAATTAGCCCAACTCCCAGTTCTCTGAGAATAGACATTATCAACGTCACAAAGGTTAGCAACAATTATGCAATCCTGGCAATATCAATCAAATCAGCAATAGTAACGCCGTCAAGCAATTTGAATATTGACACACCAAAAGAAACAATAATATACCACCTTTAACCATAGAAAAGAAATTGGCAATTAAAATACCCACTAAGACAACCAAGATGATAGAACAACTATACCTCCACTAGTGATAGAAAAGAATTCAACAGCAACAATAGAGTTAACTGACTAGCTGAAAGTTGATAAAACTTGTTATATTATTAAAGATACACAGTGATACCTCAGTTCATGAACTTAAGTTGTTCTACATTCTGGAAAAATGGCCAGATTTGTGTTCCTCACTCAATGCAGAGTTTGCAAACAAAAACAAATGTTTCTATTTGTGGACCAAATTGTTCACAAGAAAAAGTGTTCATGAACTGAGGTGCCACTGTAGGGGTGTGGTAATAGGGATATGTAAAAGGAAAAATTAAAAAAATTAAACAACCGGAGATGAGAAGAGAGAGAAGTGAGACAAAGGATCCTATTGAGTAGAAGGTATATACAGAATTAGAAATGGTAAAAATAATAATGAAAAACCAAGGGCTGGGGATATAGCTCAGTGGAATAAGCGCCTGCCTAGCAAGCGCAGGGTCCTGAGTTCGATCCCCAGTACCGCCAAAAAATAAAATAAATAAAATAAATAAATAAATAAAAAAGAAAAACCAAACAAGAGATAGAAGATAAAAGAAAAAAGGAAGGCAAGAAGAAAATAAGAAATGATATGGAAAATAAAAGAAAAAGCTAAAAGGAGAAAAAGGAAGAAGAAAAAGAAATAACAAGGAGGAAAGACTGATAAGTCACAAGGCAGCCAGCCTCACCCCCCTCATGGGAAAACTTTAACTCTCAATATTTCTCTCGTTCCCTTACCTGTTCCACTTCAGTTCCCTTCAGCCACAAAAGCTCTCCCTGCCCTCATTCGCTCTGGCAGTTTACCTGCTCGGGTCACTCTGACACGGGCAACTCCTGCTGTTCAGGCTTCTGGCCTGGACGCCCTCCCAGTCGCTCAGGGCTCAGCCTGTTCTGGCCCAGGGACATCTCCTTACCCCACCCCACCCCTGCCAGAAAAAAGAGCTTAAAGGCCCATGCTTTCCTCAGCTCGGGGCTACATTGGTCCGCTAGGTAGCCTGCTACTCTGTCCCTCCCCCAATAAAGACTTCTCTCGTGTCAGAAGGTCTGGTCTGGTTCCGTGTGGGTCTCGGTTTCTATCAAAGACAAAGAAAAATTCCTTAGACCCCAATAAACCACTGAAGAAGAAAGAAGGAAGGAGGGTAAAAAAGAGAAAGGGAAAAAAGTCTAAAAACAAGAAAAGAATTCTCTATATTTTTGAATGAGTCGTTTCTTTCCTGGATCTGCAGTTTTGGAATCCAGCAATCCATGGTGTTCTTCACCCAGCCTTACAACCTGCAGGTTTTCAAGTTGTTCCCCCATAATTCCTGGTATCCCCAGGGTGTCACAATTTTCAAGCTGAGGCATGTCCTCACTCACACAGGTGCATAAGGAATGCAGTCAGACCCCAGATCAGTGCTGAATGCAGGAGGTAAGGTGAGGGCTCAAGTACTCAATGCTTGAGACCCAGTGGAACTCAAACTGGGCTGGCCCTCCCACTATGAGAGGTAGGGTTCATGCCCTTCCTAGCCCAAGCTCAAACCCCTCAGAGCAGTGGTGGCAAACCAGAGCAGAAGTACTGCAGCAGGCAAGAGTCCTCTCTCTCAGCATTCAAGCGAAGTTGGCCCAGCATTGCCCCAGGAGCTGAGCGTCGGATAACGCACACATAGGGTCAGTGTTGGCATTTTTCTATAAATAAGTGGATTTGGAGTTGGAGTTTGGGCACTTGGTCTCTGAAAGGTTCACCATCGGTGACTTAAGGGGTGTCTTTGCATTCTGCTGTCTGTGGCCATCTCATGTGGCTGTCTCTCACCCAGTCACTGTGGGAAGGTAAATAGTAGGAACCTTGAAGTGAATCTCCCTGAGCTGTTCTGAGTCCCAGATTCAAACAATCAATCCCTTTCCAAAATGGTGCCCAACTAAGCACTCTGGCAGTATGGCAGGCTCCTGTGCTGGGACCTCTCCAGCTGTTGCCTGTTGTGTGGAAGGAGTCCCCTTGGAACAAAACCCCATGCTGTCCCTACAGATCACAATAGTTGTGGGCTTCCTCAGAAGCTGTCACCAGCCCAGTCCACCATGCAGTTTTTCCCTGGAGCCCCTGGAAATCACCATGCTTCTAAAGAGCCAGGCTCCCCACTCCATGTGCCTCAAGCAGATAGCTGGGGAGAATCTAGACCAGTAGTGGCAAACCTGTGGCATGCATATTATTTCTCTTTTAAAACAAAAGATGTTGATATATGAGTTGTTTTTTCTAAACTAAAACTTCAGTAGTGTTTAGGTTTAATTGTAGTGTTGGTGCTTTATGGTAAATAAGTGGGTTTTGGATTGCAGTTTGGCATGTGTCTCTAGAAGGTTCACCAGTACTGGTCTAGGCTGTTCTATTTCTTTCTCTGCATTGTGGTCTGGCTCTCAAACTTCTCTGCAGCTTTTAATTTTCCTGTTAGTTTTTTTCAGATTCTTGGCAATCTACATTTCTTTTTTTCTTCTCCAAGTTGCTACTTTCCATTGTCTGGATTCCAGATCTCAGACAGGCTGAATTTTGCTGCTGCTTACCACTCTGCCATCTTGATTCTCCCTTGCAGTTTCTTTTTAAAGTACTGTTTTATTTGGCACTACTGAGGATTGAACCCAAGGCCTTTACAGTAAGCTACATCCCCAGACCCTTCTCCTATGAGATGGGGTCTCACTAAATTGCTCAGGCTGGGCTTGAACTTTTGATCCTCCTTTCTCAGCTTTCCAGAATGCTGGCATTACAGGTATGTGCCATCATGCCCACTTTAGTGCAATTTTAAAGTTATAATTTTTCTTTCTCTTCTATCCTACATCACTTCCAGTCCTGTTTGGGTCTCCAGGGGGCAATCTAGAGGATACTAATGTGTCTGGAGACCCTGAACAGGTGAGGAGAAGAGTGCAGCTCAAGAGCAAAGGCCACATGACATGACTGGCTGTTGTACCTGCCCTCCTGGTTCCTCATCCCCATCTGGCTACACTTCCTCTCTCCTCCCTTCCTGGGGTGCCTGAGACCAGCATGAAGACTTTCATACATCCTTGGAAATGCATTTACCATACATACAGCAGTTGGGTCCAGATCTCCTGAGTGCTGTTCACTCCCAAATCTTCTGGACGTCCCCACTGAAATGGGCAGCAATGGAGCCAGTAGCTAGGTTCCTGCTGTGCCTCACAGCACTTCCTAAGGCCCTCACATGGGCTGGCACATCCACTATTTGCTTCAGCCCCAGATCACCTTCCTTTCTCAGAGGAAATGCAAGACAGAGGTTTGAGGATTTGTCTTGGCCACAAGGAGACAGGGACAGAGTAGGGCTGGAGCCTGGAACCACGATGCCTGCTCCTCAGTCACTGCTTGTCCTGTCCTTCCGGGAGCTGGACTGGATGCCAGAGTTTCCAGGGAGGCTTCCCACACACCCCACAGGGTGCACAGGTCACCCCCGTGAGGCTGGCTCTGTGCCTCTATAACACAATGGGGCAGAGCCTGTCACCAGGGGCAGTGCCCTTCACAGAGCCAACAAAGACCTGGAGAAAAAGAAGACTCATTTCCTTCTGACATTTTATTGTTCACAAAACAAATAGATTTGGAGGGCAGGAACACAATCATTATGTTGACAGTAGCAAATACAGAGGGAAAGAAAGGCTAGCTTTAAAATCTTTAAAAATCACTGTGTGAAAATGCTGCTCCACTCTGGGCCAACAATGACATGTTAGAAATGCTTCAATTTAGTGACTGTCCCACTTCCTCCCCATTCCTAAGTTCATCTCTCACACAACCCAACATCACTGACATTTACTGAGGAGGGATTCAGACTGCCCAGCCAGGCGTAGGTATGAGATGTGAGTCTTCTGAGCTGTGCCCAGCAGGAGCTGAGCTCTAGAGAAATAATGTGTCACAATAATGTGGCTCCTCTTCTGCTGCTCTCCTGAAGTGTGAGGATGAGATCACTGACTAGCTCTTCTGGGTAGGGATCCTAAGTTTCTAAGTGGAAGAGGTCTGTGAAGGTCAACATGGCCAGTCACACCCAGCGGCTTCCCCCCAGCATGGTGCCTCTGCTATCCTGAAGGGTGACATGAGGTGAGGTAGTTGCCATGAGGAGGAGCGCTGTAATGTCCCTTCTCCACGTCCGTCCCACCAGCCTGTTCCTTGACCCCGTCTCTGCCCTAGAGCATCAAGTGGACATAGCAGGGACTTAAAAGGAGCCAAGGTCTGTGTGAAGTGTCCAGTGGGAAGAGGTGGTTGCAGAGACCCCAGGAGATGATAGGGATGATCTCCAGAACACAGCAGGCCGGGTCAGGGCTCAACTGCAGGGCTATAGAAACCCAGGGCCCCTCCTGGGAGTAACACGTTCAAGTCATTCATGAGTCCTGAAGGACATGGCACTTTCTGGAAGTTGCTAGAAAAAAGCAGCATGCCAAGGACTCAGAAACTTCTATGAACTGGCTTTGCCAACTGTTGCTGCTTAGTGACAATTTCCTTGAAGTTGGGAGCAAATCTGCTTGACTTTGCCCTTGGCTATAAGATCTGGTGGTTCTGTTTTATGAGAGGAAACTGCCTCAATAAAAATAAGTTAATAGTTAAAACCTCAAAGTGCTATATAGTACTTTCAGAAGGGAGGAAGTTGAGTCCTTGGTGAGGGAAGTTCAACCATTTCATGTGTGGCTGTCTGGTCAGTGCAGGCAGCTGTGTCCCTACAGGCTACCCTCACTGTGCCTGCCTCCTGCGGTGTAAACACTAACTTCCAAGGTCAGTAGGACACATGGAATGCTCGAGGTTCTCAGAGGAGCAAGAAGGGGAGTGGCCTGGAGTCCCTCCTGGGCAGGCACACTTCTTGCTCATCACTGTTCCCCGTGCAGGGCATAGCACCTAACATTGCAGGTGTTCCCGAAATATGTACTGAACAGAGAACTCATGGGAAGTCAGAAAAGCCAGGTCAGATGGAAGAGCAGGGCAGAACTCAAGACCAGGCCCCTATCAAGGTGTCTATAGTGATTAATGTCCACCATCTGGTGGCAGGGCTGAGAGGCTCTGGCAGAGGCAGCCCAGGGGAATCCCGAGAGGGTGAAGCCAACCCAGCTCCAGGACATCACGTTTCCCATGACACTTCCAGCTGCTTCATAAGCCCTGGGCTTGAATCCCCATTCTGGAAATCCCCAAGTGAGGCACACACTTCGTGGTTACAAAAAGAACAAGACAAAAGTGCAGTCCTCTGGTTCTTATAAAACCCCAGTCCTGATGCAGCAAAGACTGTCGATCTCAGCTGTGACCGACATCGGAATGCCTTAACTTAAATGAATTCTATCCCTTCGTACTTTATGCTTCCAATCTTGGTCTCTGGTAGCAGGAAGCGCCCGTCTAGTGTGAAGGCCATGATGTAGGTGGCCACCATGCCGCTGTCCTCTTCAGACTTGAGAGCCACAATGATCTGGTCGTCAGTGTTGGGGATGAACTTGAAGGACGAGAAGCCATGTGTGGGGACCACCTCACCCACGTGGCGGACGGAGATGTCCCCGAAGTCCTGGGCAGCACTCAGGAGGAGGTTGGTGCCCTTGTGCTCATCGTCCTTCTCACTGTACCGCTCGTGGCTGGCCCGGCGTGGCAGGAAGAACCAGCGCTGCAGAGTGTCACTCCAGCAGGCCGATTCATGGATGAGGTAGCCTGGGACACAGGTCAGACTCACAATCACTACACATTAGAGACTGCCTGGCCCTTCATCTCTAGGGCCAGCCCCCCTCATGACCAGGTACGCAGAGCAGTGGCAAGCCCCACCCAGGATGACCCTGGGGACAGTGTCACCCCTCTGGACCTCAGCTTCTCGGGGGTTCAACTTGCGCTGCTCTCAGCTCTGTAGGGTGATGGGCAAGCACAGAACAGAACACTGCATCAAGTCTCCAGTGCCATGTCCCCCACAGGCTGTTCCCAGAGAGGACAGCCTACCAGGAGTCCTGTCTTTATTTTGTTTCCATGGTGCTAATCAACTGGGAGAGGAAAGAGAGTTCAGGGAGGGGATAAGATAAACAGAAGTCTGATTTGTGGAAAGATGAATCGGGTCAGGGGAGGCAGCCTCCAGGTTGAAGGAGTCACTGTTCCTTTCCCCTCTCCTTTCCTCTCCCTCCTCCAGGACTAAGCTCTTGCCAGGCCACCCAGACACAAACTACAAGGACTCTCCGGAAGTCACGAGCAAGGGGCTGCTCTCTGTGATGAAGGGGTCTGAGACCATCTGTCAGGGTCAGTGGCAAGAAAGAGAAAATGAGTCACCTGCCCCAGAATCCACTGGCCAGAGGGAGCAAAATCAAGACTGAGCAAGGCAGGACATCACTGCTCAGGGAGCACGTGGAGAGCACACACGTCTAGAGTGACCCAATTCCCACCAGACAGCCACTTGGCCCCGGGCTGTGTCTCAGCTGAGGTCTTACCTGGTGGTCGGATTCCCGCAGCAGCCCGCAGAGCATTGTAGCTGGACACCCAGTTCTCATGGTCCACACTGCCCTTGTGGCTGACTACCTTCACCCACTCGGGGTTCTCATTCACCACTTCCCCAGTGGCCGTGGTCCACTCCTTGCCCAGGCCGCCCACATACAGCCGCTCGTCCTTCACAGCCAACCATTCAGCTTTGAAGCCTGGGGCAACGACAGCAGGGTATGCCCGAGAAATGCCACCAACACCAGGGCCCTAGGGTCCAACCTTGGACATCATGTCTCTGCTCTTGAACTTCACTGGAGGCAAAGACAAGAGGCCAGGGCAGGAACCTGCGCAGAGCCTCACACCCAGGGTCCCAAGTCAGCACCCACCTCCCTTCTGTTTTCCTCCTCTCCCCCTGGCCTCCAAGGGCTGTTCCGTTTCCCCCGGCACTTCACCTAGGACCTCTCTCACTGTGGTTCTACCCTACCCTTGGCCCCCAAATGCTGGCAGCTGCTCTCCTAAAGCTCTTTCGCCCTGACCCCTCTTTGTGCTGTGACCCCAGCCCCAGGATGGTTCTCCAGTGCTGGAGAAAGGACAGAGGACTTGTTCTGCAGACCTGTCATAGGATGTATCTGCTGCCCTGCAGCCACACCTATTATTTCCCTATGGGTCAATGGAATGACTAGCAGGGCTTGGCACTGGGGCACTGCCTTCATTTCAGTGTTTATTCAGGGGCAGGATTTGTCCTCACTGACTTGTGTAACACGGGCCTAATTTTACGGGCAGTGGTCCAGCTCGGGCCCGCGGGAGCCTCGGCCTTCCAGCACATTGCTTCCATCCCGTGTCCCAGGGTCTGCCTTACACTTGCTTTCCCGAACACCCTGCAGGCCTCTTGGCTCCCAAGAAGCTGGAGCTGCAGTCTTCTCCCACTGGAGGACTGCAGACTTGGGGACACTCCCTTACAGGCAGCACTGGAGAGAGCTGCTGAGTTCCTGTGGCCCTGTGACCTGCGCAGTCTCCCAAGTCACTTCCATGGTAAGATGCTTCATTTCCTGGAGCTCCATCATCCTTCTGGATGACATGACCCCAGGCCAGCCCCAGAGGCCCTGTCATCCCTTTCTTCCTGCCAACTGGGAAGACCAGAACTGCAGCAGGGTGGTCTAAGACTAAAGGACATGAGGCAGGAAATGAGTGACCAACATTCTTCTTGACACCTATGTGGAGATCTGGTCTCTACCAGCAGCCCCAGCCCTGGGAAAACATGGAAGAGGTTTTGTTATTGGGAAGATGGGGTAGGCAGGGCCACCAAGGTCTTCCAGCATAGAAAGCCTGCACTGGTGGCTGGTTGTCTAGAAGGAGCAGCTACACAGACGTCTCAGACAAACATGGCATCTCGTCAGTCTTCTCTATGATGCCCTTCATACCTCACAAGCCACTTCCTAGTATGAGGGCTCTGGCAGCTGTCCCTGCCATGGGGAAGCAGTAACTCCTATTGGGTAAACACTGGGGCTGGCCAGATTCTACTTGCAGGCAGATCCTTTCTGCAGGACCAGGAGGGCGGGCCAGGCAGCAGGTGACCTGTACTGTTAATACGCTGAGGTCAAAGTCTCAGCTCAAACCTAGAAAACGAGACACCACCATTTCAAGGTGTAGTGCCTGGTGGATGTAATCCCGGCACAACCCTGAGACACTACAGAAGACACAACAAAGGATAGGGAGGAAGAGTGCAGGGGGCCACAGGCCTAAAACTTATTCTGGAAAGAACTCCCCATGTGCTGGGGCTCTAGTCTAGAAATGACTGTGTGACACTAAGATTTTGCTTAAGGCTGGGTGTGGGGTATATGCGTTAGAGCAGAAGGGAGAGTCCCTACCTTTCAGACTACTTTTCAACTATGAACCAAACCATAGCCAGCCATGGAGCCCCCAACATCTGGCCAAAACTCTGCAGAGCATAGCTCCATTTACCTTTCTCCACAGTTCCATCGCCGTCAGACAGAATCACCCAGGGCACAGCCTTAGTGCCTTCGATCTGGTAGACAACCCCGGTCCGGTCATCCACTGAGTAGAGTTTCCCATTGAACACGACCAGATCAGACAGCTCCATGCCCCTCCCCTTTTCTGCCAGGTGGGATTCCAGAACACTGTGGTCTTTGTCCCATTCTACAGCCACCTTGTCCCCACTGTCTGAGAGAGTCAGATAACCCTTCTTCAGGTAACTGAACCAGGTGTTTTCCTCCTGGGCTCTGGACTGTGTGTCCAGGTCAGCAATGACGGCGATTCGATATCGAATCCCACCTGATGTCCTCTGGGGTGCTGAGAGGGGGTAAGTGTCATTGTATTGAGTGGCAGGCACCTGGCCGAGCCTCCAGTTGTGTGCATTGTGGGTGGGGGGCCTGCTTGGAGCTGGGCGGTGGGAGTAGAACAGCCAGAAGAGGGCAACGACCACAAAGGATGTGAGGATCACCTTCCAGCGGGGGCGGAAGCGGGGATCTGCAGCCTTGGTCATGGACGCGAGCACAGGAAGGCCCCCCACACTTATCCGGAGGGAGTGCATAGGCTCATTCCATTCCAGGTGGTTGGAGGGCTGGACAGGCATCAGACTGAGTGTCGGGTGGGACCTGTGCACAGGGAGAGGGCAGAGCAGTCAGCATAAGGGCCACTGTTTCTTGGCTACCTGAACTGCATGGGCTGAAGTCAGAACTCAGATCCATCCAGGAGAAACAGTATTCCATTACTTCCATGGTTTGGTTAAATCCTGAATCCAGCAATATCTCTGTTTACTTTTATTCAGCAAGATGTGAAGTCTTCCAAAACAAAATTATCCCATCTTCCGGTCCCAGCTAGCTGGACAGAAAGCTGAGTGTAAGAAAGAGGGTTTGTGTGGGCTGGTGCTTTGCGGTCCGTGAGAAGAGGCAAGCAGGGGAGTCAGGTGGAGCAGCACAGAGGGTGTAGATCTGAACAGGACAAAGCTGTCCCCTCATCCAGCCCTCCCTGATGTCACTGGCACCACATCACACAGCTGGCTTGCTCATTTTCACCCCTGGCTCCCAGATTTTGCCTAGCACAGAACACATGAAGGCTTATTAGGTGACTGAGTCTCTTATTTCCTGGGTTAGGTTTCTGTAATATTTCAGTGTTAAATAACACCAAGCCAGATAAATACTTTTCAGTTGTTTTTGGCAGAACCTGTTCTCTGGCACCCTTCTACTAATGCAAACTACTGCAGGGACCACGGTCCCAGCCTATGTGCTGCCTGAAGCCCGGTTCGACTGCACACAGGCTTGAAAGGGCCTGTGGGGATTGCCACAGGGCTTGGGCTGGTCCCAAGCCTGTGGGCCGCACCCCAAGGCATTGCTCCAGGGCCATAGTGCTGGTGGACAGGAATTAGGCTCCTTACCTCCACCCCACCCTGCCTGCTCTCAGGCATAGAGTACAATACTTCAGTGTAGCCACAAGGCACCAGGCCCAGGCCAGTGTCTGTCTCACTGCTACAGTGGGACACCGGGAGGTGGGTCCTATCTCTGCTGTAGGGCACAGTTGGCTGCTCTTGCCGACTCAGCCCGGTACTCCCCAGGAAAAAAAAAAAAGAGAGAATACTGGTAGAGTTTACAAGGTACTGCCAGGCAACATCTGGGAAGAACTGCGGGGCCAGGCATCTCCATGTTGTCTTGGGCCCTCATGCACTCTCACTATAAGAGCTTGAGGTTTAGAGGACCAAGAGGCACCCTTGCACTAAGCTGTAGGTCCCTACAGGGCAATGCTCTTTGTTGAAGCCTGTGCCTTCCCCTTAGACAGACCTAGATTTTAGCTCACAGGGTCACACTCATGGAGAAAAATGTATGTGTGTGTGGCCAGCTGCTCAGGGCATGGTTGGGAGAAGGTTCCAAGTTCTTACGGGGCTGCAAGCACTCTGCAGGGACAGGCTTCTTGGGTACCCCTCCTGGGCAAGGCCTGGACCTTGGCAATGGTTACAAAGCTGGTCACTGAGGCCTTCCTGCCTGGGGGCTGGAGCTCCTGATACAGGTGGCTCCTCCTGTAGTTGAGCCCAGCTCTGCCTCTTCTTCCCTTCTCCAACCCCAGCAAGGGGCCAGCGTTTTGTCAGCTCAGAAGCAGCCACTGAGCTCTGAATTCCTCTATCAACTCCTATGCAAAATGCTGCCTGCACTTCCAACATACACCATAAACACAGTATTTCAAAAAAATTAAGTCTTAACCCCTCTCCCAAGCCTACTCACCTCCAGCCTGCCATCAGGAAGTGGGAGAAGTAGCAGGGCAGCCACTAGGACATGCACGTTTCTGTATGTTAAACTTCCACAAGAATATTACTAAGCATACGAAAAAGGGGGTCCCATCCACTTGAAGCTGTCCTACTCACTGGCACCTGCCCATTCCGTGGCCATCTCTAACCCTACCCCCAACCTCCCTCCAATCCCCTTTGGCTGCTGTCCTTCCTGACCTCCCTTTGCCACCCAGGAGCCGTGCCACTAGCTGTATCAATTTCCCTGGCTTCCTGTATCCCAGGAACTGTCACTATGGCCTAACAGTCCTCCCCTCTCCCCAACTTGCTTAGCCCAGTCTCCTAAGCCCCTTGCCTCCCTTGGCCCAGGGCACTCTGAGCCTGCTCTTCACATTGCTTGTTCACTTTCATGCTCAGAAACTCTCCCTGCACCCTGCACACTGAAGGGCCTTTGGTATTTGTCCTTGCTCTGCCTGGAGTGCCAAAGGGCACCCAGCTCACCACAGGTAACCAGGACCAATGCACCACACATTTGCCCAAGGAATAAAAAAAATGAATCCCAGGGTGCATCATTAAGTCACTCCTTCAACAGTCCCTCAGCTGTGCCCCTAGGGCTCCCACCTTAGCCATCCTGCAAATCCGCAGGCCCAAATCAAGCTCCTGACAACTGTGCCACTCAGCTGCCACATCTGAGCCACTGGTGCAGGGAAGACAGTGCTTGCCAAAACTGCAATATCAACTGTGACATGCCGGCTCCCTGGAGCCCTCACAATGGTCCCTGCCCAACTCTTCTGTCCTGTGAGTCACCAGCCCATCTTCATGCTGTCCAGTCTCCAGCCACCTGCTCCCAGGTCCGTGACCCTGGCTGCAGTCCAGGCCTGCACACGGCCCACACCTGCATGCCTTTGCTCTGTTCCCCGGGCAGCACACTGCCTCCCCCAGCTCCTCCTCAGTGTGCAGACATTCTGTCTTCACCTTGCTTGACATTTGCTCTCTAGACTCCAGCTGAGGGATGCTGCAGGTACGTGTACAACTATGGCTGAACGAAGGGCAGAGATGCGAATCCATGAAAGAATGAAAATCCTTCCCATGTTCCTGACACCCTCCTCAGCCCTGCCGACTACCTCAGGAACACCCATGCTCACACATACTCCCTTCTCTTTGCTCAGTGCCCAGGGGCTGCACTTTCCAAGTGTTATCTGTGCCTCTCTGTGTCCTGTGTATCCTAGGGTCAGGGAGGTCTTCCAGGTGGTCCCCTGCCAGCTCTGTGCCACTCTCCTCACTCTGTAGTTCTCCAGCAACCTTGGGCTCTCCTAGGCCTTGACATCTGTGAAAAAGACCCTGCACCTCCATAGCCTAAGCCTTTCTCCTGAGAGGCAAGGCAGTGCGCCTGCCTGCTGAACCCTCCTCCCACCTACAGGCCCCAACATGCTATCCCAACTGAGCACATTCAAGCACTCAGGAGCCTCACATCCACCCCACGGAGGCACTAGGTCTGCTCACTTGTCTCCACCCCACACCTCTGCCCCAGTCCTATCTCACCTTGATGACTCTGAAGGCCTCCGAATGATCCAGACCTTCCCTCTGCCATTTACTAGTTATGTGACCTCTAGCAAAGGACTGCCCTTCTCTTGGGAAGAGAAGAGTTTCCTTCCTGGGGCCATGTTGGTGGCCAAGTCAGGGGAAATGACTTCCTGCAACACTTGGCCACTACCATTCTTACCAACAAGTACCCTGACCCCTGTCACAGCCTGCAGAGGCCTCACCTCCCTTTAGCTCTCAACCTGCACAAAACAGGATTATCTGCAATTCCAGGTTCCCTGTGTCCAGAACTCTATACATGAGGCTACCTCTACCTACTGATCTCCCTAACCACATGGAACTAGAACCATCTAGAATTCTATGCTTCCACTGTTCCTTCCCTTTCTGTCCTGTATCTATGGTAAGGACCCCACCCCCACCCTCCAGCAAACTGGTATTGGCTCCAAAACATTCAGGAACGTTGGGAGGTGACTGCCTGTGGAAGTGCAGATTTAGCAGATGTGACCTTGGAAGGGGGCTGTCCAGGTGGGCCCTAAATACAGTAAGTGTCTTTTCACGAAAAGGAGGCAGAGAGAGATTGATGTGGACAGAAGAGAAGGCCACACGACCAAGGAGGCAGAGGCTGGACAGATGAGGAATGTTGGGGACCCTAGAAGCTGGAAGATAGGAATGGATTCTTCCTTAGAGCCTCCAGAGGGAGTGAGGCCTCAGGACACCTGGGTTTTGGCCCAGTAACATTGATACTGGATTCAAGATCTCTGGGACACTGAATTTCCGGTACCACAAGAGAACAAAAGTATGGAAAGCTGTAAGCTACTATTGTCGTAATTATTGCAGTGCCCTAGAAAAAGATACGGGTCCCTACAGTGTCCTTTGGGTTGCCGGCCCCTGGGCCATACCACACCACACCACACCACACCACAGTATTCTGTTTCAAGTCAGACTCTGAACTCCATGCTTAGCTCCCGGGGCTGGGGCTCTCATTTGGCCACTTCAACTCCGCAAGAACTAAGACCAGGCCATTGTATTAGTCACCTTCCTATCACTGGAACAAAATACCTGACATCCACAACTTAAGGGAGAAGTTTATTTTAGCTCATGGCTTTTGGAAGAGTTAGTGCATAGCTGGCTAGTTCCAAGGCAGAAAGGTCATGGTAAAGCCTGGGCAGAGGACTGCTGCTCTTCCCTTGACAGCCAGGAAGCAGGGTGAGAAGGGAGGAGCCAGGGAGAATACGCCCTTTCAGGTTGTGTCCCTAGCAATCTGCCTCTCCTGACCAGGCCCCACCTCCTAACAGCAACACCGCTAGGAGCTCGATGGACTCCTTTACCGACCACAGCACCCCATGACCCACTCGCTTTCCAAAAGCCCTACCTCTGCAAGTGAAACCTTTGCGGGGTGCTTCAGACCTCAACCCTAACAGGCAGGAACAGGTTGGACCCAGCCACCTCTGGTAAATGGAAAGTGACTGCTTTCACTGCAGTACGACTCTGCCTACTTTCTGGAAAACATAGTTCCAGAGCATCTTCCCTTGGTCTCCATCCCTTCTTTAGTACCCTTGGAGATGCTCCCCTCCCCTCAAAAACAAAGTCCCAAATCAGCTGCCTTTTCACTTGATCTACAACCCTGGCCTAGTTTGTCACCTGAATGACTGTAGAGGAAGAACATGCATTTCTATTTAAAAAGATATTTTTGTTGTTTCTTGTTTCGCTCTTTTGCCAGCCATGAGCAATAGAAGTGAGCAGAGGGAGATGAGACAAAAGATGGACAAGTTCAGTCCCAGAGAAAAGGGGCCACCTGAGCTTGTGTTCTTGGAGAAGGAAGCCACTTACACGTCTGCTTTATTGTGACAACAAGTCTGTCAATCTCCCCTGCAGCATCGTGTTCTGACTTGACAGATCAAGACAAAGAAGCCCAAGAAGTCACAGCCTCCTGAGTCAGCTAAGAGTGCTCATCGGTCAAAATGGATCATAGACCTCAACATTAAAACAGAAACACTAAACCTATTGGAAGAGAAAGTAGGTAAAAATCTTGAAGACATAGGAGTAGGCAGAGACTTCATGAACAAAAATGAAGCTGCAAGGGAAACACTTCAAAGAATCAATAATTGGGACCTCATCCTACTGAAAAGTTTTTGTACATCTAAAGAAATCAC
>PVLD010021774.1:0-30700 GCA_004027595.1 Dinomys branickii
CTCCCCCTCCCCCAACCCTGGTTACTAGTGCCCAGTAGCCTGAAGGGAACGTGGTTCACTGTCTGCAGAGGCTGGAGCATTGGATTTGGTGCAGCATCATTACGCTGCCTCTTTGCACAGCTGTGTTCTTGAACAAATTTCGCTTCCCTCTGCTTTGGCAGTGTAGCAAACTGTGCTCATAGACAGCTTCCTTTACGAAGACTTTCACACAGGCGGAGCCAAGCAGCGGTGCTGTTCAGTAGATGTGTCATTGTCTGCCACCATGTGTCCAGGAAAGAAAGAAATCCTTGGGACAGCAATCTGGAAGATTAATTTCATTGACCTAATTTAGCTCAATTAAAAACAAAATATAATAAAAAAAACTGATCGAAGCACAGAAAAACCACCAAGACCTTTTCAATAATCAGACATCACGGACAAACATCCTTGCACCAGGGACAGCAGCATGGCTTATGTCATGTTTTTTTCCAAGGTCTTAACACATATTGTCTCTAGCCATGAGGCTTTTTGATTGAAAATCTACAGCAATATCATTAGAGCATTCACCGTATGAATTAATTTAATTAAGGGTGTAATAACAGAAAGAGAGGAATACACTTTTGAAAAAGCTCTTAAACTTTAACAGCTAGGAGGAATCTGTGGAATCTAAATGTCTTGTAAAATATTAATTGCAAATTTCTTCTAGACATTCTCTCTGAGTGTGCCTTACCCTCTGCTTTTTGGAATCACTACAAGTTTTATTAAATGCAGTTTATATTAAGGAGTTATTGCCCTAAGAGAACGTTTGTGCAGAGTACTCCATTTTACTGATGGCACACGCAAAGGTGTTTATAATAACACAGTCTGAGCAAGGACTACACGTAGATTCGAGATGTGAAAACAAATGCGCCCAATCCAGTAGGAAGAGGCAGTAAATGCAGCGGCCTCCTGGGACGGAGCGTCCACCCACATCAAGTGAGTGGCCCGTTCCCAGCCTGCCCCGAGGAGGTCGCTCACTGTGTGGGCCGGCACCTGCCTCCCCAATGAGCTTTACCTTAGCTCTCCACAGGGTTGCCCCCTTGTGCACTTTAATAGCAGAGTGCTAGGGTTGTACTTTCAGGAGAACAGATCGATTCTCACTGGGACCAAGCTCTCTCTGCCCCTTGTAATGTGTTCTGAGGTATTTGTTTCATTTGAAACACTTCACTAATTATTAATACGTGTTTAATACGTATTAATACGTATGGCTCTGCTCTCAAAGCCATTATTATCTTATCACTATCATCATTATTACTGTTTCCGTCTTAAAAATCTCTCAGCTCTCCTCATATCGGGGAAATTTCCATTGTTATTAAGAAGCAACCAAGCTGGGCGTGGTGGCACACGCCTATAATCCCAGCATTCAGGAGGCTGAGGCAGGAGGATTGCTGCGGTTTCAAGGCCAGCCCGAGCTACATAGTGAGCTGAAGGCCAGCCTGAACTGCATAGCAAGACCCCGTCACAAAAAGACAAAAAGCAAAAAAACAAAAAACAAAAAAACAACCAAAACATCTCTATGAGGTTTGTTGAGATCTTAGCATGTTGTGTCATGTGTAATACAAAATATTCACTCATTTATTCAGCAAACAGTTACTGAATTGTATTGTTTGGCACTGTCTGGATACTGGGGAGTATGGAGAAGCACCCACACCCTTTGCAGCAGAGTCACCAAAAAACAAAGCCTACACCAGCTTATGGACAGCAGATGCTTAGTAAAAAGGTGACTCTACCCAGAATATAAGATGAATACAGTTTTAATTATATATATATATATATATGTATATATATATATATATATATATATATATATGTAAAATGGCCTGATTTGTTTCAAGTACACAGATCTTTCTCTAGGATATATATATCTATACAGCCATTTATGTACTTATACATAAAAATACACTCATGTATGGATACATGTGAATATCAGTTTAACCAAATAAATATAGGAAGTGATCATTTTAAGTCTCATTTTCTACTTGGCCTGGCAACATACTCTGAACTATTTTACTGAAGTCACCTTTCTTATTCGAGGGCTCCATGAACTGTGTCACCTCCTCAGTATCATAATAATCCTGTGTTTGAATCAAGATTGTAGCTGACTCAGTAAGGGCACTTGAGAACTGCCATTTAATGGTTTGATTAACCCCTGCCTTCTCCCCTCTTAACAGAAGAGTGGGGGCTGAGTAGGGTGCTGCCCATAAAGCTCTGGAGCCCTGGAAGAAATCTACTGTAAAGCACATTGTTTAGATCTGATAGTTTACGTAGGTCTGGGCCCTTACGAAGTGTGAAATGTGTTTGCTGTGGGATGTGTAAACAAGAACGCAGTTGGTGCATGCTCCTCAGATTCACAGCTGCCGAGTCTGGCCTTCACGGATGTGTTTGGCCTCACAGTAACTAAAAGAGCCATTCTCCTTCTGTTGTACTGTTTTCATAGAATACTTAAAACCTGGCGGAAATAAAAACAAAACAAAAAGAGCTTTGTTTTTCTTTAAGGTAGCTTTTTAAGGGCCATGATCAAGGGAGCCAAGATGTGGCTATAGAAGAGCCCCTTAACTACGGAAGTGCTCTCCCACCTAGGAGCCTCTCCAAGGCGAGGAGGTAGGGTGGAGGCATACAGTGCCCGCCCCAGGTGTGGCAAGATCGCTCCCAACTCACTAGTTCAACATGAGAAGATTTGGAAGATAGCGGGAAAATGTTGGCCCCATCGTTCACAGACTACAGACTTATGCCCCAGGGATCCGGGAACGTACATTTTAAGGCTCTATAAAAGGCCACGGGAAGCTGTTTATTTCACCCATCATAACGTTTTACACGCCACCTGAGTGGCAGTTTCGGTTTGGGCTGGCATTTGATCAGCTCAGTAGCTTTGACGGGCAGGTGTTATGTGTGACTCTGATGAACTGAAATGAAAAAATTGGGTACTTCTCAAACATGGCCCGTTTAATACAAGGAAGTCTGTGCGAGAAAATTAACGAGGATTCCTTGGCGGTGAAAAGTTGAAAATGCCAGCCTAGGGTTAAAACAGAGAGCTAGCTACACCATTTTTTGGCACTAGAACTCAGGGAAAGGTGTTAACTGTTTTATTTTGCAAACCACATAATCTCAACGACATGCCTAATTAATACGACTGTTGTAAGGGCTTGTGCAAGAATGTGTGGAAATGCCCTGGCATGGGTTACTGATCATATTTGCAGAAACAGTCTGTGTCATTGTTTGAGGGATATTGGTATCTTAATCTTTGTAAGGGTGTGGTACGATGGCACAATGGCAAAATGAAGTAATAGATTTCAGAGATAATCATCTCTCTATAACAGTACAAGATTAAATTGGGACTGTTACATTGGCTTGTAAAGACTTCAGTTCCCAAAAGATTGATAAGCTTTCAAAGGAAGCCCAGATGGGAAAAGTCCTGAATTTGATTAAAGGTCTGGATGGAATTGCAAAGAAGGAGGTTATGACAGATAAGTGGCAGGAGAGAAAGGTTGGAGTAAAGCTAAAGAATTGTCCGAATTCTGTCATTATGGGGTCTCCATGGGAAGTCATCACCTGAGTAATGGCAGGACTTGCTGGACAGAACTGGGATCTTCACACAGGAGACTTCTGTACACTTGAAGCAGGCCGGCCAGGTCATAGCCTCAAATATTAGGCCACATTTTTAAAAAGATATGACATGGGTGAGTGTGGAGAGCATTCTCCAGGGAGCCCAAATGTTCTCCCCTGCTACCAAGAGGTAGTGAAGGACTGAGCTTAGAGAAACTGAAGCAAGGAGCACAGGCAGCATCGGAATGTCCCTGCTCAGCCAGGTCTGGTCAGTGCGCTGGCCACTTGGGGAAAAGGTCTGTGTATTTCTCTGCTTGTTATAGCTGTGGACAGTTGTAGTACTTAGGTGCTCAGGAAGTCTCATTACAGCTATTAAAGGTGTTCGATAATAAAACAATACTTCAGTACTATATCATTATACCTCTCACTAACCGCAAGTCATAGAGAAGAAAAGATAAACAGTAAACTGCGGGGGAGGGTGGCAGAAAAGGACACTTCGACAAATGTTCTCTCTTACATTCTTCATTGTTCCTGTCATTGCGTCCCATCAGTACTCGGTGTACATTCACCCTGCTATCCTCTCCTCTACCAGGACTTCTAAGAGACTTGAAGTTCCTTCCTCCCTTCATCTGCCAAGAAGTGATTGGGCTAAATGATTCGTAGAGAAGTCCTTTCTGAACTTGCAAAAGTGTTCTTTGCTTTCTATGCCTTGTCTATAGTTATGTTCTATTTAATGAAAAAGATCTATATATGATTTTACTTGCTTCACTTACTTGTGACAAATCTGGATCATTCCAGGTTTGATTCTCTCTCCACTCTGGTTGGTATGGTTTTCTACCACAGAACAGAGAAAGGAAAGGGAAAAGGGGTAACTGTGGCAAGTCAGTTTAATACCTTGTGTGCAGCCTTAGTTTAACATTCAAAGGTGTTTAACCTAGTGAGGTTTCAGGATTATTGGTAGATTGCTTTTATCTATTTGATTCCTATCCTCAGTTAACATGGATAAGTGAATTATCTGGGTTGGAAACAGCATTATAAGGTTGTTTATTTGTTATCTCTTCTAAAAATATTTCAGGTGATGTATTGATAGCATGAGAACACTGAGGTGCCAGAGATTAAATTAACTTCTTTGACCTCCCAGTAGCACAGCACTGATGGAACTAGGAAGAAAGGCACAGTTACTAAGACCCTCCACGAGCTTGGCCTCATGACAGTGGGCTGAGCCAAAACGGTTGCCCCGTTTTCGGTGACGGAAAGCATGACTTGGAGGCCAACACAGTAAAAACATCATTACGAATGTAACTGTATGTTAATTTTTACAGCCCCAGGAGGTGCAATGAGTAACTTGCTTGAGGTTACCCAGCCTGAGTTTACAGGCAGGTGGATTCAAATTAACTTGTCTGGACTCAAACCTGTGCACTGCACTGTGTACCCTGGCAGGCTGGCCACTCTCGGCCCTGCTTTCATCTCACGAGCACCACGTTTGCTTCCTTTGTGGCTCCCATTTTGCATCCCAAAATGAACGGAAATCCTCAGCGCTTCCCACTAGTACAGCTCAAAGAGTGGTGTGCAGAACTGTCAGGTTTGGGACCCAGCTGCAGAGACGTGGAAGTCAGCTACGCCCCCACGCACGCACACGCACGCACACACGCGCGCGCACGTACGCACACGCGCGCACGCGCGCACACACGCACACACAAATACACCAAAAGAAACACAAGCTGCCCCTGCTGTAGCACACCGGCTGGGGCACGTAGCCCAGCTCTTCCCTCGATGTTAGACTACTCTTGGACAGGCACAGACCATGGAAAATACGAGGGAGGCGAAGTAAGATGTTAGCTCAAAACTAGGGGATGAAATTACTAATGTGGACCTCTCTACGAGCAAGCTACAAAGATAGTCATTACTGTTAAGAGGAAGTTTTTGCAAAAATGATTATAAATGCAGCACCTTTCTTCAGAGGTGTGTAGCTTTACCAATATTATCTCATTGACATTCATGTTATTAGGGTGCTTTTCTTTATCTGCATCCACAGGCTTTCTGTGCCAGGCCATAATCTGCATCCTAATGCCTGCCTCCATCCAGCTGGCCTCTCTCCCTTCCCCCATCTCTTTGCATCCTTGTTCTCTATGGGGAGAGCAGGGTGAGAGAGACAAGGTTTACGGGAAGAGTAAGCAGAGACCCTGTTACTGACAAGCCTAAGCATAAGCACTAGGACAAAAAGAGCAGGCCTCTCATGGCCTAAAGTTGGGAAACCACTAGAAATTTCAACCCGTGTACTACTGTCTTACCCTTCTGTCGTGCAAATACCTAGAGACCCTCAGAAAGCTGCTAGTTCTACCTTGATTATTTAATAATGAGAAAACTATGGTTTGAGCAGTGAAGTCTGCAGAGTATCTGAGCTTCTGAATCTGCTCAAGCTGCTGACAATAAGGAAGAAGAATTAGACTCCACCACAAAAGGCGGCACTAAAAACTAGACTCATGCAGCACACTCCACCAACAAGGTGCAGTGGGACTGAACACGGCTCCTTCCTCCCGCTGTACCAGTGACCCTCGCTCTCGCTGCCTCAGCAGCGTGGAGGGCGCCCCCAAAGCCGGAAGCTGGGCATTCCTGTCCCCAGCCTCCCGCTCTGCCCCTGCTGTGTCTTGCCCCATGAACAGAACATTCAGCTGTCTCATCAAGACAGTAAAAAGCTGGCGCCTGGGCCAGGCCAGGCTATGCTGTGGTTAATTCTGTCCCGCCATCACATTATGGCCTCCATTTTCATATGAATTTAAATGACTAAGATGTGATATATGTGTGTGAACTCCCCACAATGAATGTAGTTATTGAGTATCACAAACATGCACTAATAAAAATATTTTAATGAATGTAAATGAGTAGTCATATTGTAGAGGCGGAGGCCTGGGTGACCTCTGTCGCTGTTCTAGTTATCAGCAAAGGCACTAATGACGGCTTGGTGGCCTTGGGAGCCTGAGATCAGACTGAAAATGTTTTTAACAATCTCTAGGCCCACACTTTCCACAACACTGTCACACATCAGAGACAGGAATGACCAGGTGAATGTGAAGACTCGGTCCCTGGAAACTCAGGGTAAACCCAAGGTTAATGGGGCAGAGCATATATCTCAGTCTGTGAATCTCAGGACAGTCTGTGCTTGCCCAACACATACAGTATTATTGTTTCTTCAGCAGAGCACAGATTCAAGCAGATATCAGGAAACCAGGCCAGATATTTTGTACTCAGTAGCATATGAGGTTCAGCGTACACTGAAGTATTGTCACAAGTCATAGGGAATAGGAAATCAAAACTCAAATGCTGTCATTGCATATATTTTATACGCTGGGTGTAGTCAGAATAGTAACATACTCAGAGTAATAGTTCAGGCTATGTTTCTAGCAAATTTTGCTTCTGTCAACATTTTGTGTACACAATTATTATTTTCTTATGGCTTTCAGAATTTTAATCAAATAACAATACATGTACAATTACTAATGTTAGGTGTTTATTGTGTTCTGGGAACTGTGCCAAGAGCATTATATATACCTGATCTCAGGTAAATGATGAAGTAATAAGTAATAAATTGTTTTTAGTAATAATTTGTTTTCTAACTCTGGTTACCTTGTCAAACAGAAGTCTAAGTTCCAGAGAGTTACTATACCTGTTAAAGGAAACTTTTCTAGTGAGAGATCAATGAATGTCTTCTTCGGCTAGTAATTGGCCTACTCCAGTTAGATCCAAGTATGATAGTGCCCCCTTAGCCATGGGGTGATAGGTTCTAAGACCCCCAGTGGACGCCTGAAACCAGGCAGCACCTAATCCTGTACACACTGGTTTTTTCCTATATGTACGTACAGTACAGTGTGGATATGTGGGGGAAGGCATGATTCACATCCCAGGCAGGACTGAGTGAGATTTCTCCTTGCTACTCAAAACGGCACGCAATTTAAAACGTACACATTATCTATTTGTATAATTTTCCATTTAATATTTTAGGTGTGGTTGATCATAGATAACTAAGACCACAGAAGCAGAAGCTCTGATAAGGAATGACTCCTGTATGATGTAGAAGACCACTGTCCGCTAAGCTGAACTTCATCCTGTCTTTCTGACGCACTGTTAGCTTATGATTTATAATTTACTATCATTTAAGTAGGTGTAGAAGCTTTCGCCTAGATTTGGACTAGCACAGTTTTTTTCTGTAGCTTGTAGAGACACTAACTATAACCGCAACCCTAAAAAATCTTCTCCTGAGTACCATGGAGTCACTTAAGAGAACCTGACCCCCTAAGTGACATAAATCACTCCGGAGGCACAGCTGTCCGGGTGTAAAGTCTTTGTAGGTCATGATCATGAGCTGAATACTTGTAAGGAGAATAAAAATTAAGACTCAGATGCCTGGAAATCCTAACATAATTCCAGAAGGTTTCCATCTGTTTGAGTTTGTTACATGGGTCAACGCTGGAAGAAGGACACAGAGAGAAAAGCAGGCCGAATCTCAGGATAGACAGGCACTACAGAAGCTTGCATTCTCCGGCCTCCTCACTTATACATGAGAAAAAGGAAGTCCAGGAAAGTCAGTGACAGCACCCTAAGGGTCACACAGCCAGGTGTGATGAGTGGTGGAAGAACAACATACC
The DNA here is from genome assembly GCA_004027595.1 of Dinomys branickii. Classification (NCBI taxonomy): domain Eukaryota; kingdom Metazoa; phylum Chordata; class Mammalia; order Rodentia; family Dinomyidae; genus Dinomys; species Dinomys branickii. The sequence goes on from PVLD010021774.1 coordinate 8,205, forward strand.
CTGCCCCACAAATTCTCTACAAGATTATACCAACCATACCATTTTAAAGAATGAGAAATTTAAAGCTCAAATTACCAGTCTACCCAGGGCTCTGCCCTCTGTGATACGAGGCTGTTGGGCTTGGCGGCTTGGTGTTTCCGTTTTTCCTTTGCAGTCTGTGAGAACAATCCAAAGAGATAACAATACACTTCCTAGGCCATTTACTAAAATGTTACATGAGATAAATGAATTTAGATGAAGTTACTGAAGAAAAAGGAAAATGGCATTTGATAAATCTGTTTGTAGCTAGAACTAGGGCAGCAATTCACAACTTTGGTTATACAATAAAATCATTCAGGGATCTTTAAGAACAATGTACATATGCCCAAGCCATGTCATAGGCAAATTAAATAAAAATCTCTTAGGATGGAAGCCCACCTCAGTATTTTTATAGCTACCCAAAGGATTCCAGTGTTCAGATAAGTTTGAGAGCCATTGTAGGAAGAAGTGGCCATCATTAACCCCAAGCTGATGAAAACGTATTTTTTATTTCATTTGGATTCACAGAGACACACTGTCACTTACCAGTTGTCTTCCCACAAATACAGCATAGTCTTGCTAACTTAAAGCATGGTCCATGGGCCAGCAACATTGATTTAATCTGAGGCTATAAGAAAGGCAACTCTCAACCCCTACCCCAGTCCTGTACTTGAATTGGCTTCCCAGTTCTCACTACACATACACAGATAACTACGTGAGATGCTGGATGTGTTAGCTTGGTTGTGATAGTCGCTTCAAACAGTGTATCCTATCTATATATCAGAGTATCATGCCTTACACTATAAAAAATAAATAAAATTTAAAACCTTTTCAGCATTAAATCCTAGGTAATACACACATACATGCTGTAACCTCTGCGAAGCATTGTTGTGTAGAAGTAGACTTCACCAGTGCTGTTTTTTGGCCATTTCTCAGCTCACTGTCACGCAGCCTGGAATGGGTGTCAGCGTGTGCCTCTTGCAACCACCGAATTGATCTGTCCCTCATCTGAGTTTTAAAGAGGAGCAAGGCTGCTGAGGCTGAAGAGGCGCCACCTTCCAGAACTGCTTTCAGATGTTCTGGAGGTGAAGCAGGACGCCCTGACCCTTTCCGACAAGCAGCAAAGATGCAAGTTGGGATATGACATGTCCTTTGTTTTCCAGCATATCGGAGTGGAAAGCGTATTTCCTCCTCTTCATCTGTATTTCCAAACACGCTGGCAGATCTGTGAATAGAACTTACATAGAATTAATATGTCCCAGACTGTCAGGGGACAAATGGAATTTATGCTATTTTAGGCACAGATTTTCTGGCCAGAAAAAGCTAATTCTAAAGCATGAGGAGTAATTTTCTGCCACAAAGAGTTAATCAGTAATTTCCACTTTGTAGAAACCATAGGAGTGTAGAGTCCCTGCTGTCTCATCATTCATGGATTTGCAATTCCTTACCAGGAAAGCAAAGCATTTATTATCCTGTTTCTCTTGATACCCATAGCTTGAGAGACTTTTGCTGACAAAGAAAACTTAACTACAGTATGAATGCTAGAGCAGAATACACTTCTCACATAATAAGGAATATGGTCTATATGAATCTTCTTGTGATTTGAGAGGCTTAAAAAGAATATCATCTGCCCTAAACAGTTGTGGAATTTCCCTTTGAGTAAGTTGCTGAATTTCATACTTTTTGTGGATCTGGAGTTTTTCATATTTTGGATTATTACTACTCACTTGTAGACAAACATCCTTGCTAACAGTCTGTAAGCACAAGATCATGTGTTGCCACATAAAACTAAAACTTGCTTTGGGCAGCATTTGCCTAAGCTGCCAGTGGCTTATCAGATCCACATCAAAGAGTGAGGTGCAGTTAGGTGACCAAATGCAAAGGAGCAATCCTGGGGAATCCACACGGAGGAGGAAGCCAAGTGTGGCAGGGGAGAAATCGAGCACAGCCCAAGAGAAAGACAGATTCAGGGTCCAGCATCAGCTTGGTGAGTGGGACCTGTGAAGAGGGCTGTGAGGGGGGCCTGGAATGGCACGTCATAGCCGGGCCTCTTGGAGCCAGGAGTGGTGGACCACGTCTATGGTGTCAGATGTTCCGGAGGCTGAGGGAGGGGGGTGGCAGGTGGCGTGGACTCAGGGAGACCCTATCTCGGTGATGGCGAACACTACAGAGCTTTTGCTGATACAAGCAGCCCGCTGTGGTGTATATGCCAAAGGCTCTCCACCGCTCTCCTACCCAAAATAAAATTCAAAAGGGCCTGAGGCCGTAGCTCCATGGTTAAGCATCCCCAGGTCTGATCCCTGGTACCACAAAATAATAATAAAATCAATAACCAGTATATTTTCTTTCATTAAGCCCAATGACTAACTCTTGAAGAAACGCTACCAGCTGAGCTATAGATGTTTACGGTCTTTCATCCTCACATATTTTTGCCCCCATTTCTGTCTTTCAATATCTGATTTGACTTAACAGATTTGGATCTAAAAGAATAACTTTGCAAGTTATCAGCCTTTTATGTCACCGGTGCCTCCTGGTTAGGCGAGCTGGACCCTTTCGCCCTCAGCCTCAGAGGACATCAGACATCGGGCTCACACAGCAGCAGGACCGTGTGGTCACGCCGAGCACATCGGCTCACTGAAAGCAGCAGCTCTGGACTCTCCGCCCATTCGACTAACCATGAAACTAAACTGCCTGTTACTGGGGAGGCAGGAAAGAGCAAAATTAAACATGCTTCAGTCCTAGGGGCAATCTTTGCCAGCACCACTGAGATGCATTTTGACAGTGACTTAAGTGGCAGTGGGCTGCACTGATTGTAAGGACATTCATGTTACATTTTTATGTAATTTGTTTCAAAGGAGATAGGCACTCACGTCGGGAAAAGGAAACTGGAAGAGCGTGTGACCTACATGTCAGGGCTCTGATAAAAGGGCAGGTCTGTCAAAGTCAGTGGCGCCAAACGCCCGTCTCCCGAAAATAGCATCCCACAGTCTTATATAACAGTGACCTTTGATCTCTCGGAACAGCATTTATCGAATAGATGCTGCAGTTTGGGTTTTGGGGCGTGTTCTCAAGCCCTGTATCTCAACTTCCTTCTCTGATCATGATCTGCTTTTTAAGTGTCCTTGCAGTGTGGATATTAGTTTCCTGTGGTAACTTCAAAAAGCTTTGTTGGGAAAGATCAAATTGGGGCTTTAATAAAACTCTAAATAATGAAAGAAGAAATATTTGAGCCAGTGACACTTTTGAAAGGGAAGGTTGGATCTTACCGGCAGCTCGGGCGCTGAAGACACTGGTTTGGAGCAGAGCTGAGTATAACAGGGAGCACCAGAAAAGGTATCTCAAACCGCGCTCCTGCTCTGCACTTTAACCACACAGTGGGACCATTATCCTTTCTCCCAAAACAATGGCATTCATTTACAAGGGTGACAAAGAGTGTAACCTGTTACGCCGTAAACATGAACCCTGGTTCTGTTTTCACACCTTCCTGCTCATGTTGGATGATTTTCATGTCCTTCTCATTCATTCTCATGGCTTCTATCTTAATAGCATCTCTAGAATTTGTCCCTCTGTATCAGTGGAACCTCACAGTTATCACAAGTAATAAAAAAGATTAGGGATTTTCACCATTGTCTGTATAATAATTGCTTGGTAGTCTCCTACTTAGCCTCCCACAGGGGTAGAGATGGGGTGGTATTCAGAGTCTGGATGCTGAAGTTGTATAGTAGCCTCAGCACATGCGTGATAGTATGTGAATCTTCTTGTGTCTTTTAGTAGACATGCTCACACACACACACACACACACACACACACACACACACACACGAAGATGTAACTGCTAAATCTAAAGGGTGAAACACAAAGTCCATATGGTGCCCTTTTTCTTCAGTGTCTAGAACATTCTTGCCCATATACTATGTCCCATCCATATATTCTGGGGTTTTTTGGGGGGGGGCAGGTACCAGAAATCAAACTCTGGACCTTGCGCTTGCCAGGTAGGCGCTTGTGCCACTGAGCTACATCCCCGGGCCCCCTGTCCCATCCATATAATGGCACAACCACGTACATCGTGTCTCGCCATTCTAGGAAGGTACAAGTAAACATTCCTTCATTATAATCCACGGTATCATGTGCTTAAAGTTATCCTGTCGCCTGCTATATTTCATCCCCCTCCACTGTTGACATTTCAGTTTCTTCCACACTGAGCTCCAAATTCCTTGAGGAGAGGAACATTCTCAGAGCCTAGCTCTATACCATAGTTGGTGCAAGAAGAATGTTCCCTAAGTCACCGACCTCTCAGTGGTAGCTTGTACTCCTGTCTCCCTCCTCCCTCCTCCCCTCTTTTCCTCCTCCCTCCTCATGTCCTTTAACTCAACAGCTCTGTACAATCAGACGATGCAGAGGTGGGAGGGTGTTCTCAATGCTTTCATTCCTCGCTGTGATTCTTTCAGGCATATAGAACTCTGTTGTGGAATCGCAAGATGAGACATGAGCATGCATAAAGTTACAAAGCATTTTTTGCTATAAATATGACCCTGAAAGGATGGGTGATATTCATGCTAAATCAATGAAGCAAAAGGTTTATGATAACAGTACTTTCGAGTTTACGGTGTACTTTTATGTATATTATCTGATGTCCTCACAGGCCTGTGGTGAGTTTTCTGATATGCTCCTTGCCTCAAAAGTGAGTTTATGAAGGTTTAAAGGGGTCAAATGATTTGCTGTGTTTGCAGCTGGCAAAGCCAAGAGTCCAGTCCAGACCTTATCATTCTACGATGTTCTTTGCGCTACAGATTTCCTGAGTCCCTGCTAAGGGACACATGCCTGGAGTTGTAAGAAGTCATGAAAGTCGGTCGGTTGTGGCAGATCAGGCACTGCCCATAGTGACCTTTGCCCCACCCCTCAGTGTTGCTGCCATACATTACCTCATGTATCACTTGTCTACATTTCCCTTTGCCCTTTAACTCTGGTCACATGCAGCATATGTGAAGGTCAAAACCTTGAATTTGATCTTTAGGAGACTCAACTTCAGGGTAATACTGTTTATGGAACAACTGAACCATCATTCTAATTGCCCTAAGCTCTGCCAACAAGTAATTTCCAAAGTTGGTAAGTGATCTCACACATTAAAGTAGAAGGTGAAAATCAAAGTAAGACAGTGAAATGAAACTACAGCTCATAGGAGTTAGCAGCACTGGAGGAGAGATGTTCATTTGGCAAGATATCAACCGAAGTTACTACTGCTGTAGAAGATGAGATGAGTAAATATAGCTGCTAAAAACAGTATCAGATCTATTGCTAAGATGTTTAATATATTTGCATTTTAAACATGGCTTATATGAAATAGCCCTGGAGGCATTTTTCTATACTCATCGCCTAAGTTTAGTAGAGAATTGTTTTGGACCAGCCGTGTGTGAGTGTGTGTGTGTGTGTGTGTGTGTGAGAGAGAGAGAGAGAAAGAGAGAGAGAGAACTTAATCATTTCTGCTTAAACATGATTCAAAAATGAAAATTACCTTGGTTATCTACTTTCATTCACTTAGTATAAATCCCAGAGGCCATGGAAGTATTTAAATAAATAAATGGGAAAAGAATACTGAATGAGGCATATTTATTTGTCTGCTGTAAATGAAGTCGTCATTCCTAAACCAATCAAATCATACATTTTTTATGAGAGGCTCCAACCAGCAGAAAGGTGGAAATGTTAGACGCTAATTAATAAATGTGGCTGGCAAATCAACTCACACGACTCCAGACTGGGAGACTAAGCTGTGGAAGGCTCATAGAATATAAAATTCAGAGGCTTTCCCAGTGATGCAGTATACCCTGTCAGAAGGTTCAAAATAAAGTATGGTTGGCTTGAGTTTTTCTAGGTCAGTTTTGAACCAAAGGTTTTAAAGATTTGCTTGAAAAGAGTATTTTTGTGATGGTTTTAGGTCGACTTAAAGTTGAAAGAAAAGTAGAGATTTCTGGGTAAAGCATCAATAATATTGAAGCTGCTTGAAGTGGATGAAGGATGATTTTGTGTTGCACATCAGACGCTCATCAGTTCCATGGCTGACTTAGATTGTAGTACTGCTGTAATTCTTCCAGCTTGTACTTAATTTTACTTAAACTGAAAGTAGCAAATATTGCAGATGAATTATTGGAAAGCTTTCCAAATCTTAGCAAATAGCCTACAAAAATTGAATGTCATGCAAGTATCTGTGTAACACTACACATACTTGCTAGAAGTACTGTGTGTGTGCATGAGAAGGAGTCTCTGTGCCTTTCGGGGATGAGCATATTTGTGGAAGTGCTAGAAATAAGGAGTTTACCAACATGACTAGAAGAGAAGAGCAATGTGGCACAGAAAAGAGAAATAAGCCTGGAAAGGTAACCTTGGACCAAAGCATAGTGTTCCCTGAAACATAGTCCAGAGAGCTAGAATTTAATCTCCAAGACAACAGAGTGTTTGAGCAAAGGATAAAATTCTGGACCTTGCGTTACAGACAAACTCAGATGGCAGTCACCAGAAAGAGAAGACATGGGAGAGAGCAGGGTGGAGAGAGACAGTTCAAAGCATATTCCAGTAAGAAAATCGTATGAATGTAGGGCAGGCCCCAGACTCTAACATGAGAGGACTAGGAAAGCAGAGGCGATGTTCCTATTCGTGAGATACCACCCCAGAGCAGTGGGCGCAGATGAGCATCACAGCTTTCCAGTGGTTGACCGGTATTCAAGTCCATTGGCAGGTTTCACTGTCCAGGGTATTGCTGTGGGGATGAGACAGGTACCTGACTTAAAGAGTATGAGTGAAGAGCACTCTCAGAAGCAATACAGGAGATCATCATTAATACAGCAGCGCCTTGGAAAGAAGGTTTAGAATGTCTGGGTAAGGAGACTAGTCCCACTTAGATGGTCAGCACTCACAGCCAGGTGTTCAAAGGGAAACAGACACTAGGGACCCAGGCAAGAGGGCCCATGGAGCGAAATGGACACCGTCCCACGGGGGAAGGCTGGCAGGGGTGGCTGCGCTGTGATCTCTCGCCTGAATGAAGGACTTTGTTCATTCTGGTTTGCTGAATGTGGAGAACTGGGTAGCAGGGAACTACCTGCTGGCAGTAAATGTTGGGGATGGAGCCAAAGGCTGGCGGAGAGTGAGGCCAGAGAAGGTCATATGGCCAGAGACTGGTGTGAAATGGATGATTTATTTTTAAATCAGCCTTGTTTCTCTTAAAAAATGAGATTCTGCCAAGTGTGTGACCTATAGAATTTAGTATTCAAAATGTACATGAATTACCAGGTCATTAGACCACTGCTTAATGGCCAAGTCAGGCATTATTGGTTCAGTTTGTATTGTGTGTTGCTCGATTAGCCTGGAAGTCTAATTTGACATCTGGGCAACATCTGGAAGGACGAGTGTGAAAGCATCCACCATCGACTTGGGAAGAGAAGTCCGTGATCACAAAGAAATCAGGTTAGCAAGGGTGTCGGAATGGTTCCCACTTCGCGATAAGGGCAAACTGCTACCTTTCTCCTAATGTTGGCTCATAATCGGTAGTGATTGTGATCTTCCAGCCAACACACAATTTTTGTGGTCTTTTCCTCTAGTTGTAGCTGTCCTACTTTAACTTCGGCAGCATTATAATACTGTAAGGCTTCTGTCACACTGAGTTTTCCATTTATCTCTATTTTCAGAATTACTTTCTACCCTCCGGTTTTGTTTTTGCTTTTGGCTGGAAACCATATAGATCTAAACAAGATACTTCTACACAAACCTAGATTCAGTCTTAACTAGTATTGCTTTGCTTTTATTTGGGAGCTCAAATGACTGGATCCATTTTTACTGTGCCATAAAGACGTGGTAACAAAAGGTGGAGGGTTTATATGTCACAATTTTTTTTTGTTTACACAAATGCTAAACACAGTAATAGCAATACCTTCAAGTGAACTGATAGCTAATTTGGTGTGAAATCTATTAAGAGGGTTAAAAAGTGGCACAGATTTGCCTCTTTAGCTAATATAGTACAGTACTTCCACGACAGGAAAAACTAAACTAAAGAAGGGCTCTACTTGCACAGCGCTGCTGCTGAGTGCTCTGTATTCACACACTGTTCACCACGGTTATTCTGCATTCATGGCCGATGCCCCCTGTGTTAAGCGCCTTCATTTTTCTTCTAACTTTAAGAATAAAGAAAGCAAAATGGAAGCTTGTGTTATTATTTAGTATGAAAACACAGACCCTAATCACAGCTAATGAGCATAATAAGTGCTAGTCTGTACCCCTCTTGTTTGGTGTGTGTTTTATACACAGAAGGTAACATAGGCTGAGTAACTAGGGTGCCAAGTTACAGATGGGGCTGTGGAATGTTATCTGACAGCCGATTAGAGTAATCTGTCAGAAATGATGACTTCATCACCATAACAGACTCCAAATTCCCTCACAGAATTCTACCCAGGGTAATCTAATTTTCCCGCAATATTTTATTTTATTTTTTGCCAGGACTAAACAGTTAGGTTGCTTATTTTTCCCCTGTAGTATACTACATTATTTTTAACAGGAATGTAAATAGGTGTGTGATTGCAGGTAGAAAGGCTGTCCCGGAGCCCCACAAAGCAGAAGCAGGTGTGTAACTGTGTTCTCTGAGCCTCTCCATCCCTGGGCTGGGTGCACAAGAAGAGGCCAGAGCTGCGTGGTCCTGGCTGTGCACCTCCCAGGACCGAAAGGACTTGCAGCATCCTCTCTTCGCTTCCCAGCGGGATCTTTGCTTTTCCCTTCCAGGAAACTCATATACTGTGTAAAATAATAATCATGATGACAGTGACCTTACTCAGCATTTACTGTGCAGCCAGTGCTTTAAGTACTTCGCAGAGCTTAGTGACTATTAGGAAGAAATTGTAATCTGTTTTTGCTGAGTTTTCCCCTAATTGGAATTTGCCCAATAAGAAAAGGATACCATGTTTTTGTTGTTAACCCACTCAGATCTCATTTCTTTCTCATGGCTTAGATCCCTTTTATAAAAATAAGTGTCAGCAAATATTGACTTCATACTTTCCTATATTTTTTCATAAAGAAAACTCAGTAATTTTTATTCTAGGACTAATTTTAAAATTTGTATGTCTGCATGAATTTTATACACACACACACACACACACAAACACAAATATGCACGTAAATACAGGGACTTTTAATGGGAAAGAAGCCCATAGATTGAGGCAGCCTTCATGTCTGGAGTGGAAGAGGAAGGCCCCAGCAGTTGTAGAGTTCTCAGAAGCCCCGTCCTTGCCACGCAGTGTGTGGGGTAGATGCTGGAGGTGGTGCGGAGCAGAGCCTTTGGGCTTATGCTTCAGCCCCAGACAGACCTGGATTTGAACCCTTGATCCTACTTATTAGCTCTCTGCATAGCCAAGTTACTAGCTGATCTCTTTCCCCCTTTGTTCCTTCTAAGTACCAATCTTACAGAGCCTTTGTGAGAATTAAATTAGTTAGCATGCTTAAAGAGCCTATAACAAAGCTTCAGAATTGAGTGAAGGGATGATTTTCTCAGTTGTAAAATTTCCTAAATTTTCCATTTCACTCACAAGAAAGAGCCCTGAACTACAAAGCTAACTTTGTCCCACTGATAGATGCTGATTTTGAGCAACCTGAGAGAGATCATTTTATTAAAAATATCTCAGCAGGTTTACCGTACTGTTAACCATTTGAGACAAAAACAAAGAAACTGGAAAGGTTCTAAAGCTATCTTTGTTTCTTCTCAGTCCCAGTGTATGAGCATAAAGTAACAGTAATTGAAATTCATAGAGGACAAACCTACGCATTTCTGAGAATATTCTGCTGTAACAGAAGAACCTTGGATATGTATATAGACTTTCAGTTTGGGGGATGACTTGCCTCTAGTTGGTGGCAACTCTTTGAAATCTATTTTTACCATTCATAAAATTATTTTAAAGAAATTCAGAAACTATAAGTGCTTTTAGTATTTCAGTTACTAAACAATCAAGATACTATGCAACCTTTATTATTCTTAGGTTGTCACAGAGCAAAATAAAAATATCAGTACGTCTTTACCACTAGAGTCCTTTCGTTTTCTCATTTGGCACATTGCTCTTGGGAATTTGCTTCTTTCTTTCCTCTCTTTATCTACTTTTAAATATTTTATGGGCAGTAAGCCTGTGATATGTGCCAGCACGGCTGTTCTCTCAAGGGGCCAGGAGGTTTAATAATGGCATGCATTACACTGACTCTGTGAAACCCGACTCAGTTTAAAATGCTGTGTTCCCTTGAATCTCCCATGAAAGGTGGGTAGCTCACCATCTGACAGTGGCTGGGGTGAAACAGGCTTCAGCATGAGCTCTCCAGCATGTGGCATGTGAGGACCAGCGGGGCCACCTCTCCTCTGCTGCTGCCTTCCCCTCAGACTGGCTTCCGGAAGAGGCCTGTGTTCTCTCAGCGTCCCCTGTAGGCCTCACAGGGCTGCAGTGGGGAGGTGGGGAGGTGGGGGAAATCCTACTAACTCATCTGTGGTGGGGCCTCTAGAGAAGGCAGCCAGTGAGCACTGGTGCTCTATGGCTCTACCTCGTCCCTGTCCTGATGGCACAATGCTTGGCAGTGACAGCTGTTGCCAGCACTGGGTGCAGCTCTCTGAGCGTGCAGTCACCCCCAGAGACCTTGAATAATGGCTTTGCTCTGAACTTGCATCCTCATTTTCATTTTCATGAGCTACAGCTGGGCTCTTCTGGGACGAATCTAAGGTCACCACACTGAGGAGTGAGGAGTGTCAGATCCAGCCAGAGGTCAGCTATTCTGAAGTCTAGCGATGGACAGCTCAATTCTGGGGCCCTGTGCACCTGGAGAGAAAACCACATGGCACATGCTCACTAGACAGGACAAAGGGCGAAGTCGGGTGTTATGCTGGAAAGCTGGCGTTGGAGCACTGGCAGCTTCCCACCAGAGCAACCAGGAGGGAGGTGTACGGCAGCCCTGCCATGTGCGCCCGTGTCAGAGAAGTAGTCGCCTGCTGTCACTGGGGCATGGTGTTAGCTTTGGGGTGGAAAGGAAGGCGAGACACAGGCCTGCCCTCAAGCATCTCATGTCACTGAAGGCCTGAGCAGCCAGAGGAGCTGCTCCTTAGTGGGCCACAGTGAGTGCTTTGCTCTGAGTAGTTCCTCTTTGGTGATGCTAGTAGATACTACACAGACAACAGAAATTCATCAGCTGGTCTCTAAGAAACATGCTGAGATCAAGCCCCCGGCCCCTGCCATGAGAGAGGAAGGGAGGAAGGGAAATTCCCCTTTCACTGTTACTTTTGTTTTTAAACAAATCGGACAAAGTGGAAGACCAAGATATTAGCCAGCACCTCACTGTGTAACTTTGGCAAATGATGTTCTGTAAGACAATGAAAAAGAGATTCATTTGTAATCAAAGAAATCTTCAACGTCGATTTAGAGCCTTTCTTCACAAAAATGTGAGATTGTATGTTAGGTCAGTTACACTGCCGAACAGGGTCTCTTTCCAGAGCTCTTGCCATTTTCCTGAACAAGCACACTGCAGGGAGCTTGTTCATTTGGCACATTGCTGTAGTTCAGTACAAACTACAGTCTGTAGACTGTAGTTCTCCTCTTGCCTTGTAAGTTTGCCACAGGCACCACTGAATTACAACCCAGTAATGGACGCATTACTCGTGTTCATCATGACTCAGGAAAATTACCCTAGGAACGTTTGAACTGGTGTTTATAAAATCCCAGACTCATCAAATGCTGTCTTGGTTACTTTTCTCCCATTGCTGAGACAAAATACCAAACACCCACAATGAAGGAAGGAAAGGTTTATTTAGCTTACAGTGTGTGGAGGTTTCAGTCCATACTTGGCTGGTTCCGAGGCAGAGCGGCACATGGGAGAGGGTGAATGTTCATGGCGGCAGAACACAGCAAAAACCACAAGAACAAAAGAGAGGAATGATAGGGAAGCAGCCTCTTTTTCTTTCCTTACATGGTAAACACAAAATGACCATGAAAGGTGACTGTCTTGAATCAGTTCAGGACACCGAGGCAGCCACGATAGCCCTATTAAAGACACTCAGTTAAAGAGGACTTGCAGAGCTGTTCATGACAATGGCAGGAATGGTAGGTAAGTATTTGAAGGGGGTACATTTTGAGGGGGATTAATGGCAGTGTGTCTTTTACTGTAATAATTTCTTTCACTTAGGCATTTGCCATTTTTCATGGCACCTTCCAGTCTTCTCCGCTAGCCTTACAGTGCGCCAGGTTTGCAGGTTTTGGCACTCCCTCTGAGGGTGATGTTTAACAGCTATTGTTGTTTCCCCCGCTGGTCAGAATGTCATGTCGTCATTCTTCAGTGCCAGTGCAACCTAGCTTCTCATACGCTGTGCCTACGAGTAAGTATTCTGCTCCCTGAAATGCACATCTCCTGGCGAAAACAGCGAGGAGCTCCGTCCTGATCTATCTGAGACGCCTTCTCCCGTCTGTCTTCTCTTAGTCCATGTTCAGCATCCCTCTCGGGTCCCACACTGCATGTCCTAGCACAACACAGCGGTACTCTGGGAGATGGTTGCTGTACCGTCCACACTGTCAGCACCAGCTCCGCCATGATGAGAACTCGTGCATTCCCAGCATCTAACACTGGGGCTGGTAGAAGCAGAAACAATTGAATGGATGAGGAGTCCTAGAGTCATACTGGATCAAATCTCTGAAACCCTCTCAGCTACAGGGGAAGACCCTTTACTGCAGGCTGAAACTTTAAACTAGAAAGCCCTCTTTTTTGCAGTGATTTCCCTGCGCCTCCCAAGAAATCTGCCGAAGTTCCTGGGATCATAAGACTTTGAGGAAATAAGCATTATAAGAATGACTCAACACCATTTTTGGCGGTACTGGGGATTGAACTCAGGACCCTGCGCTTGCTAGGCAGGCGCTTATTCCACTGAGCTATATCCCCAGCTCCTCCACACCATTTTTGTCTTCCTTGACATTTATATTCCATATGTGATCAGAAATTTGTAAATGAATTGTTCATGATAATGAGCCATTCTTAATACAGTACTGATTGAACACCTTTCTCGAAGGTCACAGCACTTCACATACATTATCTAAATTGTCTTCGGAACATATATGTATCAGGGTGACCACCCATTCAGAATTCACCAGGGTCTGACCATCCAGGTCTCAAGACGTAGCTCTGCACCCCCTCACCCCACCGTGGCCCACCTTCGCCGATGAAGACCAAAGCAGTGTAAGCACACAGTGGCAGTAGTGCTTTCTCACTGCTGCTGTTACTTCCCTGAGCCTTCTAGACGGTCGTGGCTCAGAAACTGAGCAGCTGTGAGAGGGAAGTGGGAAGTCTGACTGTAGCAGGGGGGTTGTAGAGACGAAGTAATATGGGAGTTTAGAGGCAGGCAAGATGACTTTCTACGAAAGGGACATTGCCTCCCTCTTCCAACATGTGTTTGTGTTGCTCCTTCCACAAGTGAAACCTGCACTTCTTACCTGAGGACCAGTAGGTCCAAGTCTCGCACTGGACACCGTGTGGAGAAGCAGTCTGGTAAAAGGGAGGCGTCACTGGGTTACGAGAAGGAGATTAGATTTCCGGTCTCGACAGTGCCACTAACCTGCTGTGTGTCCTGCTGGAGTCGCTGATTCCCTCCAGACCTGTGAACTGAGAGCACCAGACTGCGAGCCAGAGCCCCTGTCAGCTTCACTGTGCAGTGACGCTGCCTTCCCTGCTCCTGGCTGCTCTCTTCCGGTGGGCTGTCCCCTTTACAGACACACCTAAACGTTCGCGTCTGCCGCCCGCGCCCTCCTCTGCTTTGTGCCAGCAGCTTTCTAGAAACACACGCATGTTAACCACCACATGCACTGTGCCTCCCTGAGGGCCATGGCTGTGTCCCTTTCACGGTCGTGTCCGCTGGGTAATGTGGATGCACGTCACGCCTCTGTGTTTAACCCACATGTCTCATCTCACTGTTGTTAGTGCATTTACTCCTATAACGAGGGAAAGTCCCCTTACCACTCTGTGCTCCCGTCTTGCATTGACCCTACTATATCCCCCGCACAAGCTGCTTTCACCAGATAGTAGTCTTGGTACAGCGTATACGCTGCTCTCCTCTCCACAGCTCCTTCACGCCCTGCAGTCTGGAGTTCTGGCCCCGCCTCAGTCAGTGCCCCAAAGGGTTTTGTTACTTGCCAACTTCAGAGACAGTTCGGCACCTTCAGCATAGCCTCTAGGGGCGCCTGTCCTGACTGTCCCCTTGCCCTGGAAACCCGCAGCCTCTTGCCCCTCGGAACCAGTTGCTCCTCACTCTGCCCCTTTGCCCTCTCTAGCCACCTTTTCTTGGTCTTCTCCGTGGCTGCCATCAGCTTTTGGTTTTATTCACCATCCGCTCCCTCTTCAACAGCTTCACTAATGCCCGTGGCTTACACTGCCATCTCTCACGGTGGGCTGTCTCCGATGTCAGCCCCCCATTGCCAGCCGCTCTCTACGTCTCAGTCACCACGAACCTAGCATGTCCAGAGCTGCACGTGTCAGCCTCCCCCAGCACTGCCCGCCTCCTTTCCCTGTGAGGGCATTGCCTTCCACAGCCCAGCCGGGGGTCCAGACCAGGAGTCCTCCCTTATCCCACAGCCAAAGGCATTACCGACGCTTACACCTTCACCAGTACACCTGGACTGCTGCTAGGAGCCTCTGAACTGTTCCTCCTGCCTCCTACATCTCTCTTAAAATCAGTCCGCCATGCTTAACCAAAGTGACCTTCCTAGACTAAAAATTTTATATTTTTGCCTTTGCTCCTTAAATCTTTTACACCTGACCATGACCTCTGACAGAATCTCAGTTCTTGGCGCAAGACCCTCTTAGCACTTGGTGCTAACCACCTCAGCACCCCTCTGGTGGCTTTTCCCAGGCACAGGGTCCACTCCTGAGGGGAAAGAATTGTGCCCTCTCACCTCTGCATCTCTGCGTGGGATATCCGTGAGCTTCCTGTCATCCGTCTTCCTCCAGCGCCAAGCCCAAGGACTGGAGCTGGAGAGCTCCTGCCGGGAAACCTGTGCCTTCCTCGCCAGGCAGACCTGAGTGCCTGTACTCCTGGTTCCCGGAAGCTTTGTCCTGCTCCTCCCCGTCTCTGGCCACGGTGCTCAGCTGCTGTCTGCAGCAGTGTCTCCCCACGCACACACAGTAAGCACCCGAAGGGGAAGAGCCTTTCTTCTCAGGCCTCAGCCCAGAGCCTGACCTGGGAGAGCTATTTCTCCCGTGCGTGCTGCGTGGCCAGGAGTATGCATGCTGCCGGTGAGGAGGCCACTCCACTCAGACTGTTGGGCTTCTCCAAACATTTTTATTTTGTCCTTCTGTCTATTACTAGAGAATAGAGGCCACACCCCTCAACCCAAACCAAGGGTTTTCACCGTTTACTCCTACCAGCTTCTAAAGGTGTGTTTTCTACGTTTTTTGAAGAGTGGCCATGTAAGACCCCACACGTTCCGCTCCCCCTGCAGCCTCGGCTCCACAAACTCAGCCTATGAACAGATGGAGCGGAGACTGAAGACCTGCTACGCCAAGGCCTGCGTTCCGTGCACAGGAGCATTGTGCTTTTTAGAGGAGTCAGAGCAGCTCTGAATTTTTAGCCTCTTATCCCTTGCAATCCCCCCTGTCTCTTCTTCCTCTTGTGTTCTAAAGACTGGCAGGCATTAGGTACACATGGTCTGCCTGATAATCATTTCCTATCATACAAGTGCCAGAGCCGAGTACCGTTCCTCTTTCACTGAAATTAGATAAAACCCTGAGCTGGGGCTTGCGAGTGATGGAAGTCCACTGGGGAAATTAGAGGTTCAGAGAGAATGGGACCCGTTATAATAAAAGCATTTGCACAGCCAGCGATTCCATCCATCCTGTAGCTCCTGTGTTCCTTAGGGTATGATGAAATACGAAGCCAGAGGACCTTTGAAAGTAGCTTCAGGAATTCATTTTAATTGGAAATTGTGGTAGCATTATGTGCTCGGGGCAAACTCTGTGGATTGTGCACAGTGGTGTGTTCGGCATTGCGTAGAGGACCGTGGAACATGCGGGTCTACCAGGATTCAGGAGCTCAGCCCCATTTGTTCTAAGTTCCTTCTGCTCGTGTGTATGTACTGGTCATGATCCTAAGGTCCATGTCTCTCACCATTCCTCCCCCTTTCCTTTTTCCTTCCACATTCTCAGTGGCTCTGCATTCCTAGTCTACATTTAGCATTTAATAACAATGACATATTGACACCGGAGGCAGTCCAGTGCTAGTTCTTCAAAACACTCCTAACTATGACACCTAAGAAAAATTCACAAAACTTAGAATGGCCAGAGAGAAAAAAAAAAATCCACATTTAAATGTGTAGTAATACAATGACAGTAATTTTTCCAGCACCCTTAGCTATGCGTACGTATGAAGAACTTTCTCATTTAACACTTCTGTGCAGGTGTTATCTCTGTCTTACAGACAAGGGGACTGAAGCTCAGAGGAGTAAAAACAGTAGCCCAAGATCACTTACCTGCAGTGAGTGGCAAAACCAGAAATACCTGCATCATAAAGGCAGCAGCCATACAGAGAGGCAGAACCAGGTTTCAAACTCAAGCTTGACTCCGAAGTCCAAGCTACGAAGTACCGAGTCACAGAGCCTCTGCCTAAAGGGGTTATACTGCGGAAATGTAAAACTGAAGCCTGGTCTTTCACATAGACCGTGTTCCCTGGGAGGAGTCTTCTCACTACTTGTGTGCTCTTGTGAGAGGAGCAGTGCTGAGCTAGTGTCACATTTCCAGAGCTGGTTTCACAGCTGTCCAATCGCCTTTACCCTCTCACTTTTGTGTTTCAGATGCATCACCCCATTCAGATGAAACCTGCAGATAGCGAGAAGTCGAACGGTAGGTGCCGACCAACCATCTTGTGTAATATCTGCTTCTTCAAAGGAAAAGGGCAGGTAGGGGAGGGCTGTAACTCAGTGATACAGCGCTGCCTAGCACACAAGAGGGTCTGAGCTCGATCCCCAACACTTCAGAAAACAAAAGTGAGATGGGGGAAGAAAGAGCCTGCCCAGCTGCCCCTTCTTTCTGGGAGGTGGAACTTGCAGGCCCAGGAGCCTTCCCATTGTGATCAGCACACTCCATTATCTCGTCTCGTTTATCTCTGCTGTACGGATCTGAGAGACTGCCGCAGGGGATGTTTTCCTGTCCCGCTGCTTGGGGCTGGCCTGGTGCAGGGCCCCCTAGCCTTTGGCTCTTGTTTGTCTCCCCTAACATAACATGTGGCTGCGCGAGGGGCGGGGGGAAGAAGACACAAGCAGGACAGGAACCGCACGGAGAACGAGGCTACCGTTTCATTCCCTTTTCCATTTGCTCTGATTGTTTTATTGGCCTCTTCTTTTAACTTGTACCAGGACGTTTGCATCAGAATTCAGCCTGCTGATTCAGTCAGTGTACACTGGCTGAAAAATATGCATTTGATGAGATCGGTGATGTAACTGGGGTTTGCCTCTCCAGGACACTAGAGGGTTGCAAGCCCACATTTCTCTCAAGTTTTTGCTTCCATTTCTATAAGCCTTCTGTCCCTTTTTTATTCTTTTAACTTACTGAGATGAATGTTAAAAGAACTGTCTGCCACCTTAGACCACAGAGCTCCTCTGTCCCCTAAGACTGACATAATCAGCACTGTTTCCTTCCAGCAGGCAGTTTTGCACCTCATTAATTAGTAATCAGGTCAGAAGCCACGCACTTAGAGATCTACATATCTGCAAATGTAAATTATGATTGGGCTCTAAATCTCACTGCAAGGTATTTTTTGCTAACTCTAGTACATCCCATTTTCTAGCTTCTTCACCAACTAGGCAGTACTGAAAAATTCCAAGTGGTTACATGGTGCTGCTACAGCTTGTTTTGTCCGGGCTTTCCTCTCAGGGAGCAGATTGGTGCTTCCGCAACGGCACAGGTACACCTGTACTTTCCATCAGGTGGTTTCCCTTTTTTCCTATACTGCTTTATTACAGACATGCCATTTAGTGTCAGAAGTTCTAAATCTGCCACTTCTTCATTATGAAATCATGACCATGTAGCTTCATTTCCTCAACAGCTATCCACCAATAACTTACTGTGTGCCAGCCACATTCCAGTGCCTGAGTTGCAACGATAAAATTTTTAAAAGGAGAAGAAAAAAAAAAATTGCCACAGACTCTATGGGAACTTATATTCAGTCTATTGACTTAAATACCTAATAGTCACCTAAATGTGGAACTCATTCGTACAATGAAACATGGGAACTGCCTCACATGGGTTGGGTATTTTGTTTTCTCCCTTCCTGAGATGCATGTGAAATGTTTGTGACAGTCTTTAAATGCCAGGACTCTTCTGTAAAACACTGATTACTTTAGTACCATCCAGAGATCTCTCTCTAGCTTTGCAGGGCTCCCCACACACAGTTACCTAAGTGAAAAGCCATTTCCTGTGGAGGTGCTGTGGACAGTGTGTCCTATTCCTTAGTAGGAGACAGGAGAGACAAATCTTGCACTTGTAGAGCAAATCCTGTCAGTGAAGGTCTTCTCACAGGTTCTAGCCACCAAGAGGTGGTCCCTGTCCTTGGCCTCATAAGTCTTTCAACTGTGTCCAGACAAGGGCAATGGAATGAAAGTCTGTGGGAAAGCATTTGTCTTCTGAGCCTTAGGGTGTATTTTTTAAAACATGATGAGTTAGAGAACTGAGTTGAAAACATATGACTTAAAATACCCAAGTAACTGGAACATGAAGCAATTTCTTCTTTCGCATATTCTACTGCATGTGTAACGCCCTGACTTAGGACCCTTTCCATAGGCAGGCCACTAGGCACTTTGCTGTTCAGTTGCTCTCACCATCCAGTGTCTCTGCTGGGCACTAAGGATAATGTTTGCTTTGGGTCTAGCACCACACACAGCAACAGGAAACGGCCACATTGTGGGTGCCCCCAATTTTACATGATCTCAAAAGTCAAGGGGGATTGGGTGGTGTCGTTACTAGAATAAGAAAGTGCCTACAAATGCCCCTTTTTAGGAAGCAGCATGGGGTAGCAGTTAATAACTATCTGGAGAAGTCTAGACTGACGTCTGACTCGACACTTGTTGGTTGTGTCCTTCAGCAAGTTGCTTCACCTCACTCAATCTCAGCATCTTCAGCTATAAAAGGGACGACAGTAGTGTAGCATGAACTCTTTCGGTAATACCTGCTTTTACATGGCTGGCTGAGGATCATATAAGTTAACATCTGTAAAGGGCTTAACGTAGTACCTGGCATGTAGTAAATATTCAGTAGGCTTAAATATGCTAAATTAACAGCATAATTCACCAACCTTCTAAGTGACACAGGCCTTCTAATGTGGCCAGTTCTTCCTTTGCTTTGTAGACTGACCTTCATTTTCTGAATTTCTAGCGAAAAGTTTAAATGGAATGTAAAGGGTCTTCTTTATGGAGGCTCAAATGGAGCTCACCTTGCCTAGCTATGAACAGGTCTCATGGTTCTCTTTGGATCTGATTTAAGAATGAGAAGAAATGTATAATTTTCTAAAGCAAGCGGTAAATCCTATAACCCTTTCTGATTCCACAAGGCATTTCTGACAGGTAAGCATAGTTTCAAAAGCTCAAAGAGCACAAGGCTCAGATGCTCTAAATAGCTCCTATAGCTGTGAAAGAAGCATAACGAGCTCTAATTGCACTTTTATTGAGTTTGCTGACATTTATGCGCAGCACAAAGGACTCATCACAGTTAGACAGTTACTGTCTTCATTATCTTGTGTTCAGATTTTTGAAACTTTATATTTGCTGAGCAAGAAAGGACTGCTAATCACAGATCAATTAGTGATGGACAAACTAATTCCCGAAACGCAATCACCCTCTGAAGCCCTTCCCAGTCTGGAGATTCTGATAAAGAGAACCTCTGCCTTGAGACCAGAGTTGTTAGACTGCTCTTAGATCCACCCTGCACTTCCAGGTTCTCCTGCACAGGCCTCCTTGACTCTGCGCCTCCTACAGCTTGCCCTTTTGCCCTTCTAATTGGCTCTGATTTAAGCTACAGCCTCCAGCACCTCTATGCAAACTCACAGCATTTTATTTCCCTCCAAAGTGCTTCTTTTTTTGCCAGATTCTAATAGAAAAAAACCAAAAATCTCATTCTAGATAAATAGTAAAATATCAAGGAAACAAAGGAGAGCACATTGAAAGACCCTACTGTCAACAAAATCCAACCTTTTTGCTATTATTCCACTGTGTAAAATTGAGTGATGATGCAGAGACATTTGAGGAGGTATAGGGTTAGGATACTCACATGAACTAGCACAAACATAGCTATACTTTCATCTGGGTACCATCTCTATACCGTTCTGTACACCATCCAGCTTTTAGTCCTGTATAGTTGTGCAGTACAAAGTGCCAGCTGTGCAATATTTAAAAGCAGTTGCTGAAGATAGTCTAGTAATGAGTGATAGGAAAAGCACTGAGACTGCCTCTGGTTCTGTGCGTGGGTCCTAGTGGCTAGACCCAGTATTGACAGTTATGTCATGCTCCTTGTTGCAAGGAGGATCATTTTTACCAATAAACATGGCATATAAATCCTTCCTGCTTTAACCATCCTACAACACAACTTGTGAGGGTCTTGACAGCCTAGAATCCAGAAATGCTATGTAAGACCACTGTCTCTTTTTTCCTAAGGCCTTCAAAACCTTCAGTATTCATGCATCAAGTTCAGAGCTAACAAGAGAAAAGACACCCAAATATTGTTCAGGGTAGGTGGAGACCTGCAAAAGCCTGAATTAAAAATAAGAATCATGGGGTGTTTCCAAATCCAGGCACTTTCTGACTTACTGGAAGATGAAATAATTTTGAAATTCAAAGTGGAGACACTCACAGATATGGAGGCAGTAATTAAATGCCATATGTTAGCACTAACACATTGAAAAGTTGTTAATTAATTCAGGCAGTCCCAAATCCAGGTGCGACTTTGACAGATTGTACACCAGGGTGTTAGCACAGACTTACAATTAAGGATATTTTTAAAAGTTTCTATTCTTCTAGTTTTAAAAAGTTACCCTTATGCTTGAAATATTAACCTTTTCTTATGCCCTAAAAGGAGAACTTGAAGTGGCCACTAGTGTGGAACTCTTTGGTTCTCTTGAGACTGTTGTTGATGGAGGAGACCAGATCTTTTGCATCTTTTCCCTTAGAGGGCAACAGCCTTAACTTTTAGTTCTTTTTATTTTATTCCCCCTAAAGCATCTAGCAGACTACGACCAGTACAGTAGGTTCACTTAGGTGATCCACATTCTCATAGACTGAAAAACTTAAGTGAGATACTGCCAGTGAATATACTCAAGGAAGACTAACCAGCAAAGTCATTAAAAAGTGATGAAAAATTAAGTGAATTCAAGATACTTACATTTATTTAGAATGCTCACAAAACTGTTAAGAATCCTTAGAACAAGAATCCTGGGGATAAACTTTATAAGTTTTCCCTGGGCAGTGGGGAAAACACAGCAGAGAAGAGAGCAGGATATGTGTGGTCACCCTCAACTCTGTCCTTAAAGCAGTCATGACCTCAGTGTTAAGGCTACAGAACAACTTTGGCTAGTGAAAAACTGAGAATGTCCAGCCTCCTGCATGCCCACACATGTACATGAGCCCATGCAGAACAGAAAGAAGTCAGCATTTCAAGTGATATGATTGGTATGTTTCCTTTTCTTTTTCCTCTAGCGAATCCTTGTTACTTTTCTTTTTTTTTTATTTAAAAAAAATAAAAGCACAAAAACATATTAACAAACAGACACAAATTAGCATAAAAATTGTACAATCAAAACTGATTTACAGACAAGGTGACATGGACTCAACAATGGTTGTCGCTTTACCTATTGATATCTTTGAAGTGTATATTCATGAACACAGATATAGACATGCAAAATTGGTCAGACAATCCTATCAACAGAAAAACACAAAAAACAATAAACCAAAGACAAAACAAACAAAAAAACCCAACAATAGTTGCTGCTTTGCATATTGATATCTTCAAAATGTGTGTTCAGTATAACACATACAGACATACAAGATTGATCGAATAACCCGTCATCAATTATTCCTTAGCATTAAGTGATATAATACAATAGTAGAACCATGTTAGCCCTCCTGCATATATGTATGTACATATATACATACATACATTTTTGCCTCTTTCTTTTCTCCTTTCCCTCGTCCCATCTGTTCTTTGTTTTTGAACAGATTTCCTTCATGTCTCTTAGTTTATATTCCCACCCTCAGGTTCTCATACCAGTGATACAATACGTTGCCTGCACATGTACCGCTGATTTATTTCACTTATGAGTATGGACTCCAGTTTTGACCACTTGCCTACAAAGTCCCCAAAACTGTCTTTCTTTATAGCTGAATAATATTCCATTATATAAAAATGCCACAATTTTTTAATCCAGTCTTCTGTGGATGGACACTTGGGTTGCTTCCACATTT
>PVLD010021775.1:0-30699 GCA_004027595.1 Dinomys branickii
TCATCTCTTGGCCCCCTCCTGTATTATTTTTATCCACTTTAATTCTTACGCTATTTTCTCTTGGTTTGGGGTAACACAGATAACTTACTCTCAGCATTTTATCAATTTGGAAAACATTTATATGGTGACAGAACAAGGTTGCACCTGTATGAAAATAAAAGTAAAAGCGCATCCAGCTCTGAGGCTACTTTATCTGTTAAAACTTGGAACTTCTTAGTGGGTTTTCACTGGTATACATAGTCCATAGGTATTTTGTAACTACCTTTGTTTTAATTTTTATTTGGAAGAATAACCAAACTGTCAAACTTATGGCATATTTTCATGGGTTTATTTGTCCTGAAAGCAGTCTGAGACTGATTGTAGAGCCCAAGAAGTTTATTAAGGAGTGCCCTGTACAAGGGGAGGGGCTGAGGAAGGACTGGGGAGAGGAAGAAGTGGCACTGGCATGCAGGCCCAGTGACATCTTTGGCTATACCAGTGGAGACGTATAGATCTGGAATGACCGTCCTGAGCTGTCCTGTGTTGTAATGTGGTAGCCAGGGTTTTATACTTTTGCTTCTGTCTATCGTTGGAAGGAGTATAACCTTGGATGAGGTGCTTGCAACTGAGACATACCAGAAGGGACTGATGGTAGGGAGTGATGGCTAAAGAATTCCCAGCAGCTGGTAAGACACAGTCTTGCTTGAAAGGGGCCCCATGTAGTACATCTGTGTCCACCACAGTATAATTGCTTTATTTGAGGAAGATGTCATATATGCCCCAAGACTAAGAAATATATCTCTAGTGCTGTTAGACACAGAAATCATTTTTTCTGTTGAGTTGGTAAATCATTACTTGAAAGCTGTACATAACCTTGCAGAGAGGACACATGGAGGTATGTACCTTCCCTGTCCTCCAGGAGAATTACTAGGAGACAATGAACTGTTTCACACAATTCTTACAGAAAGAATTGGTAAAAAGTTCACCGTATCTTATTTTCAGTTGTCATGTCCTAAAGCCAGAGTTCACAGTTGTTTTTTAAAAAGTGAGGTTTAAATTTATAGTCTAAGATCACGTTGTTTAAATATGCCTTATTAAACCATGTTAGTGCAAAACTAATCTGGTTCTTGACCTCTGGATTAGGTGATATTTTTTCCTTGGAAAGTCAGTGAGATTTAGGTGAAACTCATTGTTCCTATTAAAATGGTTATCTTTCTAAGCTCAGTAAATTGGAAATTCTTTGAGAAACAGACATTGGCAATATTGGAAGCACTGTCTTAAATACTGAAAGTCTTCCTCCTGGTAATGAGCATGGTTAGGACTTGAGTTCAGAGGTAACAGAATTTTTCTTGATCTTTTCCTCTTGCCTTTCTTACTCCTAAAGTTTTCTGTGGCTTTGTCAAATGTGATGCAGAGTGTTTAGGGACACTTCGGTAAATGTACAGTTAAATTTCCTTTATTTCTTTCCATCTCCTTTGGGTTGAGTTCAAGATAAAAATTTCTACCACTTTTATTATCAGACACTTTCAAGCAAGATGGCTACATTCCCTACTAGATGGAGAAACGGAATTTTATTTTATGCACAGAGCATGAATCATGTAAATAATTCCTGCCGTTTATTTATGTGATTTGGATGTCTGTTTTCTGTCATTTCTAACTCATCTTAAATTCTCTATGAAAGACTTTTATCTTTTCCCCCTACATGCTTATAATCTTGTTCCTGTTTGTTCTTTTAAATTGGAGTACTCTGCAGGCCATATCATAAATATTTTTCTCTGTACATCTTCAATATCACAGGGGTAAGTTCAAAACCACATGATCAATATTACATTCTGCCTGCCAACTGAATAAGTGTTTGGAATTCAGGACTCCTACTTGTTTTATTTAAATTGAGACATAATTTACATACCATAAATTCACTGTTCTATTTATTTGTGTTGGGCAATTTGTATAGATTTATCTATTTAAGGATATTTCTGAATAAACCTGAAGTGACAGTGACAAAAATCCTGGGAAGAAAGAAGGGCCTGAGATTTATCCGGCTCTTTGGTCGTCTGTAAGCCTGTTGCCTAAAGTCCCTGGGTCTCAATTTCCTCTCTAAGACAAGACAATGAATGAGTGTACTTTTGAGGTCTGTGCCAGTGCTGAAATAATTTTATGACTATGTGATAGTCATTTAGTAGTTTGAATAAAGTAGATCAACTGCAATATCTGTTAGTATTGCGTGGCAGGTTTCCAGTAGGGATGTCTTCATTTACCTTATATTCACATAACAGCCTCAATATCCTGTTAAAATTATTACAAAGCTTTTATATATCCATGTTTCCTATGACCAGGTAAATATAGAAAAGTAACAGTGTGGAATGAATGCTTTTTACACTGGCCTTAAAACAAAACCCTATATTTTCCTGGATGTGTATATGTGCTGATTTTTAATACTTTCCAGTAAATAGCTAGATAGAGACATATTTACAAGCTTTAAGCCTTGTAATCATTTTTAAGGGTGTATCAATGTGGATTTTCTTCTTTACAAATAGACTTTATTATGCGTGATGACGTGAAATACCTTATTAAAATGTGTTGCCCATGTTTATTCTTGAGATCATTAAATTTGCTTGGGAACAATCTTCGGGGTTTTTTAGATTGGATTTTCATGAAGGATTTGTGGCCTATCTGTATAACCAGATACAAGCTCCAAAACACAGCATTCTGCTGGCAATCAAGATGTACATTCTTTTGCAAGTGCTAGGAACTCAGTTCATCCTGGATGATGTTAAACCGTAGATCATCTGGCATTAGTGCTTTTCCCCCCGTCTTCTGTCTAGGCCATGTATTCACAGATTAAATGTTTATATCAGGATAAAAACATGTTCTGTGGAAGGTCAAATTGAAAAGTCTTATGAAGTCAGGTAGGATAAACTTGTCCATGTCATATTTGTGCCAAAAAATTAACTTATAAATCTACTGCTGCTATTGACCAGCATCCTGCCCGCTGCTAGCCATAAATAATAAGGATTCATAGGAGGCCTGTTGACTTGGGTTACCATCTTGGCTTTCTTGGATCTTTGGCTACATTGCATGGGGAGTCTACAGTGGAATCAGCTGAGAAGCAAATCCTTGGTTAGTGACCATTATTGACTGCAATGGACATCTGAGTGAGGCCCCAGTATACTCTGATTTCCTTGGCTGTCCTGGAGACTCCAGACAACTCTGTGGGTGAAAAGTACTCTGTATTCATAGAAAGCTTCATATGTGAAGCTCACTGGAGAACGCTGATGTTTTAGGAAAATAGCTAGGCTATTCAATGTGACATACCTGTGGAGAGTCTTGAGTGGCAATTCTGAGGCATTGGGGGGATATAGGACCCCTTTATCAGTCGGATGGAGCCTATGAATCTCTTTTCAGAATAGGTTTTAATATATTTTAAATATGAAAGATTATAAAGACCAATTGTATTAAAATGTAATTTATCAAACTAACTTTGAAAGTTGTATATAGTTACCTGTGTGCTACTTTACTAATGTCTTAAGGTCAAATAGTGGATCTAGAAATGACATAATTTTAGAATAGTGATGGGTATAAAAGTTATTTTTAAATGTACTGTATTTTAAAAGGAACTGTAATGTGATACAAATAATTGTATGGTTCGTATTAGACATTTCAGAGCTTGCTAATACTACTAGAGTATGTTGCCTACATTCCTAGTTGAAGGAAGTAATCATTTGTTTGAAAGCAAATGATGACAAAGGTGAAATTTTCTCATTCAGCTTCACAGACCTCCAAGAGTTAATAGACTCTAGATTTAGAACTCCTAGTTGAGTCTATAACTATTGCACATAGCTAATATTTATTAGATACCCATTATGTGCAACACACTTAATAAAAATGGCCATGTTTAAGCCTCTATTGCTTGAGGAGGTTGACATTATTGTTCCTATTCTAAAGATGAGAAAACTGAAGTTTAAATAATAAGTACAGTTTCTAGGGTCACCTATCTAGGTTAAGGTATAGCAAGTGTTTCAGCCCTCAGTTCTCAAATTCTTCGCATTGCTATGTTTGAGGTTAGACTTAGTTCCTATTTCAGTACTAATAAAGGTATTTCTTATTCACTGAACTTTATAGCTGTATAAGAAAAAAACATTTGCCAGTTCTGCTGAGAGAGTGATGAAATTGGTGTACCCTCAGACTCTACTAGTGGGAGTGTAAATTGCTTCATCTGTTTTGATAACTTGGCCACTGGAACCTTAAAGTTAACCTAGTCACTTCACTCCTGGGAAACCGTTTAGGAAAAGACTACAGTACAAAGATGCCATGTACAAAGATGTTCACCTTGGTGATACTTATAATAAGGAAAATTACAAATTAAACAAAGTACAGCAGTAGGAGAATGGTGGGGTGTGTGCATGTGCGTGTGTGTATTTTAGTGTATCAGGAGGGCATTAAAAATTATAGCATTTAAGACCCTACTAAACTTTTGCAACAAGTCTTTAAGAAAAAACACCTATTTAACCTAGTGAAAATGTAGAATAGTCTGTTCATGGTAGTGATGTTTATAGATGCTGCTATTTCTAGAAAATACCAATTTCAGATTGGAAACTAAAAAATTTATGGACAGATTTTTTTGTTTCCTACCCCATAAAGTGCCAGGGATCAGTGGCTTTTAATCTGCTCTCTGACCTTACTATATCAGAATCATCATTTGAGAAATGTTTGGAGAGTGTTTAAAATAACGATGCACGTATTAATATGGGTAGAATACTGGTTCAAATGCTGGTTTATGTAGGAAACTAAGCTGCCTTTGTTTTATTTGTTGAAATGAGCTGGATTCTTGAACGGCTTCCATTTAGAAAGTAACAAAAATAGTTCACCAGTGAACATGTGTTATGCTACTCATTGTTTTTCTTCTTAATTTCTGGTCTCCTATCAGCAAAAGTGAGAATGTGTTATATCACTGGAAGATGTTTGGGCCTATTCTTCCTCTTTGTCAGAACAAAAGTACTTGCCTTCAAAGGCCTGTACTTTCCTTTGCAAATTTATGAATTGCTTTTTACAATGTAGTCATTAACTCCCAATTTCTATGAAATCGCCTGAACTTTTATCTTCTGAAAGATTTTCTCAAAGGAAATTTTTTCAAGACTGGATTCCTGCTCTCTCTTCAGTCCTGTTCATGAAGCTCACTCAGCTGGTTTCAGAGTTCATGCATTTACTTTCTTTTTCCCCATTTTTCTGTGACTCTAGCTAACCATTTGCTCCAAGGATCAGCTCTTCCCCTAGTTTCAGGGAAGACTTCATCAGCTTCTGCTGCTATTATTGCCTTGCCTTCTTAAATAAGAACCTGTCACAAGATTGATCATGTATTTGTCAAAAGTCTCATTTTCCACACCTCATTATTGAGGGTTTGAGTAGGACCAGTTTATTCTTGTATGATTTGAGAAGAGTAGCATTACTAGAAGGATAATGTGGACAAGGTTTCAGTAGAAATGTTTGCTTTGGAAACAATTTGAAGATACAGCAGAATCTATACAAATCAGGTTCTTTTGCCTTTACTTACTTGTTTCAGAGGTTCTGTATCATTTACCTATAATACTTATAAATACTTTTGCTATACTAACTTTTTAAAAGAAATTAATACCAAAAGAAGAGTATTGTGTGGGGGAATATGTGTGCTATATTAACCTTTTTGTTTACCATATTCTTTTCATTTGTTCCTATGGACTCATTACCATTTGGTGTCATTTTCTTATTCCAGGAAATTTTTCCTCCTCCCAGTATGGTTTATTTTTGCTGTTACTGTCAAATAGATTACATTTATATACGCTATAAGGCCCCAAATACAAGTATATACATCATTTTCTGTATTTACTTTTTAAATCAGGAGAAGGTAATTTGCACTCATATTTTTATAATTACATAATGACTACCTTTATTGATGATCTTTGTTTATCTCATGTGGATTAAACATACTGTCTGGTGTCACTTTCAGCCTGAAAAACTTCATTTAGTATTTACGTAAGATGGTCTGCTAGTATGACATTATCTCCGTTTTGTTAATCTATAAATGCCTTTTTAAACTTTGTTTTTGAAAGATAGTTTTAGTGCAAGATTATTGGTTGATTTTTTCTTTTTTTGTTTTTGGTACTGGGAATCGAGCTCAGGAGCTTGCACTTGCCAGGCAGGTACTTGTGCTGCTGAGTTATACCCCTAGCCTGGTTGATTTTTTTTTTTAGCACTTTGAATATATTTTTCCATGGCCTTCATTATTTTTAATGAAAAGTCAGATATTAATCTATTGAAATTCCCTTGTACATGACATTTTATCTCTATCTCTTTTATCTCTTTCAGAATTTTGACTATGATACACCTGAGTGTGGATCTCACTATCATTGTTACCACAGAGCTACCAGCCTTCTCTTAACTGCCTGCCAGTAAAATTTTCATGGGTTTTCAATGCCCACAGGCTTGAGCTCCCCTGTGGTGTCATCCACAAAATCAGCTGGTATACTGAGAGCTGCAGCGCTGCGGAACTGTCTGTTCTTACAGCCTGCCTCTTCCTCGGGGAGAGCTCTGCACTGCTTTGTCTGGGGGCTGGCAGTAGAGAAAATGGCTTCTCTTGGGGTGACACTGTTCTGTGAGTTAGGCACTGGGCAGAGTTGGCAGACCCTGGTATTATGAAGGTTTTTTAAATAACCATAGCATTTTGAAATGAAGAAAAATATGTATAATCACAATATCTATCGTTACTGCTAACAAAATTAACAAAAATTCCTTAATTGCATGAAGGTTCTTGATACTGAACTTTCACTGTATGAATGAGATAGGGCAAGAGCAATTAGTCCAAGGTTATTGGCCTTGCTTTGCCTAAATAGAACTTCTTTGTCTAAGTGGGAGGGGGGCCAGGTGGTAAAAGGTGTCCTAGTTTTCTGGACCACACTTGCCTGTTCTAGAGCTTTTGCAGCAGGCTGTGGTGGATGAGAGTGTTGGTAGCTTGGTCTGTCACCACAGCCTGGGAATGATGGTGCCTCATCACTTCTGCCACACCCATTTGAACATTCATCACTAGGGATTAGACCTGGGAGAGGAACAGGTTATAACTCAAATGCTATGGAATCTCACTGTTCTTACTAAGATTTAGTAAATTTTATTGAATATACTGTTTTTCCATATACCCTTAGGACAATTTGAGATTTAAATTTTTTTTTCTTTTAACAAGAATTTTTACTAGTTACAGTTACTTTTCTGAGAACACGATTTTAGGAGCTCCTCACACATCCAGCCTAGCTATAACTTTTTTGAAAATAAGCTGTATTTCTTCCACTGTAATTTATCTTCTAGACCTCACTGATCAGCACAGTCCTTTCCTTCTCCTCCTTAGTCTGAAATTTGTTTCTGCCATAGAGTCAACCAATTTCAGGTAGAAGAGAAAATATTTTAACCTCTGAATATAAGAATGACATTTACTTTTATCAGCATGGCTTTTTTTGACATAGAAGAGGAAGGAACCTACCAAAACCTTACTTTTCTGGCCAATTTCAGTCTGATAAATTGACAGTATTACAGGGAGGGGAAGAGTCTTTCTTCCTCTAATGCAGTCAGTTCCTAGTGATTTCAAAGTAAATGTGAACCATGTTCATAGTTATTACCCTCATACTTGGAATTGCACTCCTTCTATCTACAGCCATTGGAATTTGTGTTCTGAGAGGTTTGGTTTAACAATCTGTTCTGGTTTAGAACTAGAATGTCCCCCACAAGCCTTGTGTTCAGAGGTAGGGCTTTAAGGGAGGCGACTGAATCATGGGGGTCACAATACCCATCAGTGGATTCATCCACTAGTGAATTCATAGCTAAATGCGCTGTTAGGAGATAGACTTGGTCAGAAGAGATGGACCCCTGAGGGCATGATCTGGAAGGGTGTATCTCCTTCCCTTCACATTGGCCTTCCTGGCTGGGGGTATAGCTCAGTGGCATAAGCGCTTGCCTGGCAAGTGCAAGGTCCTGAGTTCGATCCCCGGTACTGGAAAAAAAAATACAGAATGAAACCACATTGGCCTTCCTAGTCATCATGTGAACAGCATTCTTCCACCTAGGCCCTTTCACCTTGCCATTTCTGCCATAGAGCCAACTGACTAGGGACTGTAACTATGAGCCAAAGTAAACCTCTCCTCCTTTAAGTTGTTAGTATCAGATATTTTGTCTCTGTAATAACAAAGCAACTAAGACAGTGCTAATACAGGGATGGTGTGTGGCTGCTGCTGTACAGCAGGATAAGTAGTCTAACAAAACCCTACCTGCAGGGATAATGAGCTATCAGGAAGCTTAGTCAAGACAAAGCTGACCCGTTACCTATCTTTGGCTTATGCACAAAGAATAGTTTTTTCTTTTTTAAATTGAAAATATGAAAAGAAAGCCAGGTGTGATGGCACATGCCTGTAATCCCAGCACTTGGGAGGCTGAAGCAGGGGAATTGCTGCGAGTTCAAGGCCAACCTGGGCTACATAGTGAGTTGAAGCCCAGTGTAAACTACATAGCAAGACCCCGTCTCAAAAAAATATGAGGATTATTTCAGTACATGTAAAAATTTGAATTCGTGTCTGTATAGTTTTATCAGCACACAGCCAAACTCTCATGTTTGTGTGTAGTATGCATTTGCTTTCATGCTACAACAGCATAGCAGAGTAGAGTAGTTGGACCATATATGATGAGGTTTGCAAAACTGAAAAATTGACCATCTGGCCCTTATAAAAGAAGTTACTTGACCTAGTCTAGAATATGTTTTAGTGGAGCAGCACGGGTACTTGCTTTTTAAATGATATCTTAAGAGCTAAAAATATGGCACTGCAGGGCCGTTGCTGCTCAACAAGATACAAGAGGAATGGAGAGATAGAGTGAGATAGTTTTAGGACAGTTATTTTAAGATAGAAATAAGAATGCGACCTGTCTCTGTATAAACATCTTATTCAAAAGGGGAACTTAAAATGTCTTTCATGTACTCTATATTTGAAGCTAGTTCTACCATGTTGTAAGGTTTCCCAAGTCTTCTGTTTTATCTGAGATGGTAGCATTCTGACAGTTGCCTCTGTAATTACTGAATTTCTTTTAGGAGACTTATCCTTTATTTGATGTCCCACTGTTGGAGAAGGTATATTTTCCAAGCTTATGTCTGCATCAATTACCTAGATACCCTCATTAGTTTAGTTTAAAAACTGGAAGAAGTCGGATGAATTATTTTGTAGCATCATATAAATTCTTTAAAAGTAAATGGAGATACAGGAATTGAAAAGTTTGAAATTTTAAGCTAGTTGCTTTTCATGGCCATATGGCAAAAGATTGACTGATAGAGGAATGTCATGGAAAAATGTATTCTTAGCCTCCAAATGTGCTGAAAATTGAGCATTGCCTTTTAGAAGTGTTTATGTTCTATAATAGATCAAAACTCATAGTCAAACCAATATTCCATAAGATAATTATTTTACCTGAGTATTAATTAAGGGTAGAAAAAATTTAACAGATTGTTCTCAAAAGCTGTCTGAGATGAATCATATTTATTAATACCTGCTTCCTACAAAGTTTATAATAGTTTGCCTGTATTAAATTATCAATATTGATAATGCTGAAAGAAAAACAGTATCACTCATTATAATCCTTAGTTACCAATGAGTTCAAATTCCTTCTGGTTTGGGGGACATGTGACAAATCAGTATGATTTCTGAGATTTAAAAACCTAACATTTCTGCCAGTAAAGTTCAGAAACGTACTTAGGTCAGTTCAGCACTGGCAACCAAATTTTTGTCATATATTTATGTGATAGAGCTTTTGAAACTGAGTGGTTTTCTGTTTGTGCCTAATAAAAGTCTAAATGATATTGCATAAATTATTGTTCATACCCATACATTTTCTCTTTCCCTGTCCCACCAAGTCCAACTTGCCGAAAACCACAGCTGTGCTTCCTCATCAGTAACTTTCTGCAACCTTTTTGTTTCTTTCTTCAGGCATCTAATGGGAAGTATTACTTTATCCCCTACATCGTGAATACATGTGGTGATTACATTTGCTGTGACAATGGTAACCAAGTGCAAATCAGGGAGTACGTGTATCCCACTTGGAAGGCTGTCGTGGGCCCACTGTGCCTGCCCCTGGTGGAAAAGTTCATTCGCCTCCTCAAGGACATCCCTGTGACTTTATGGTAATTCTCATCAGCCACCAACAACCCTAGGAGTCTTGTCAATATTTCCCTTCACTTTCAGGGAGGCAGTACACTTTGAAATTATTAGGATGTCTGAATGTTGGCCAGTCATTTAAAGATCATCCTGGAATCCATCATTTCCCCTTAGTGCCTAACTAAGCTTAGTTACTGAGGCAAAGCCAAAAAAGAGTGGAACTGGAGTAAGGAGGCTAAAATTGGGCTTCTATCTGACCCTGACTCCCTGTATGACCTGGATATGTAACTTTTCTTCTCTGTGGCTAATCCAGAAAACAAGGAAATTAAATCAGTGATGTTTTTAAATGATTTCTTTCAACTTGGAGATTCTGTGTTTCAAAATAATTTTTAAACATAACTTTATAATCCCTCTGTTGTTGAAGTTCTTAAGATGCCAAGGCAAGATCATTCTGACCTTAAGTTCAAGTTCTTGTACTGAGGGCCTGTGTGCATTAAGTCAAGCCGTAGCCATCCTAAGCTGTAGTGTGTTAGATTTACATCAGACGCGGTATGAACTGCTCACTCAGAGGTGGGTAGATTTGAATTGTAGGTCTTGGATTGGGTGATTGCTGGCTACGTAGCCTTGAAAAAGGCAGTTCCTTCCTTGAGCCTCAGTACTTGATAAATTTTACTTTCAGTATCCTTACTACAAAAGTTAAAGGCAGAATAATTACTCCTCTTAACCAAAGGGTCCAGTTGTTCGGTTAGCAGCCAAGTTAAAGGATTTATTCCTGTTAGTTGTATCACAGGAAGATTTGTCCTTCCAAAACAAATGAAAATCTTTGCAAAGCATTGGTAGAACTGACTGGTAATGAAATGTCAAGAACTACGTGTCACACTTTGGCTCAAATCATGGTACCCTGAACTGTGAAGAATTACTACTAAAGTATTGGCATGAGGTTCATACTTGTTAAAAGTTGGCTTCCTTTTTCTATTCTGTTGCCTCTTGGTGGAGACTATCTTCTCTAGACTTTAGTGGGAAAGACTAGAAACCTAGATATGTGTGACTACATGACAACACAGAAAGCAAATGGAGTTTTAGTGACACATTCTTTGCAACTCATTCAGTCATGCTTCATTAACTATTGTCTTATTACAAAATAAACATTTTAGTGAATTTAGGGAGAAAATTCTCCCAATACCTTATTTTTGGATCTGCCAAGGAGGCAGACTAGCTTTGAATCTGCCAAATGAGTTACATTTTTGTAAGAAATGGGTTCAAGTCTGTTTCTCATTCAGCATATGTATGTATTAGGAGGAAAAGAACTCTTTTGATGTGTTTGAATTTTTAAAGGGTTGAAATATCTGTTGGCATATTCCACTCCATGATTGGCAGGGAGTCTGGCAATGGTTAGTGAGAGGTTAAATTGTACCTATGGTTGATAACATCTGTAGTAGAGATGGCAGGTAATTTTCTAGCTCAAGTAATAACTCTGATAGCTTTTAAAGTCTGTCTTGAGTCCTGTGCTGAAAAGGACTTTGAAGCCAGTTCCAAGTTCACACTGATGGGTAACATCTTTCTTGGTTACCAGAGAAAGAAATGGTTGCATATTTATTGCATATCTGATGTCCCTAAGCCATAATCAAAGTAGTATTTTATTTACTTAAAACTTACTCTTTTTATTAGATTTCTTCATTTACTAAAACAATTTTTCAGAATTACCCTTGAAAATAAGACTAAAGTATAACTTTTTACCCATGAGGCTAAACTAATAGCACGTAAATAGCTTTGATACCTTTATAGTCTACCAAATGGCCAATGGCTGTCACCCAACTTAATGACTCAATTAATGATGGAAATTCAAACACTGACAGATTCTACTAATTCACCCATCATTAGAATAATCACAGTTGACAAGGAAATAAAAATTAAGACAATGCACTGATATTTTTATATTAGAACCCTGTCTGTGGGATATCTCCTCATTGTTTAAATGTAATTGAGGTATTATTCTGAGCATCAGAACAAACTCTGTACTGTATGCACATTTCTGTGGCATAGTTTTATAATTATTCAGAGTGAGTACCATTTGTCCTTACCCTATGTTTTGTTTTTCTCTCTCTAGAGACAGCTATTTAATTTAGCCCATTCTCTTTTTAATGAGGAGCTTAATTTTACTCTCTACATTTAGCTTTTTCAGCTTCTTAATGAGTTGACAGTATTACTGCTTGGCAGTGCCCAGTGTCTATTTTAAAATTACTTGGAAAGTGGAAAAGATACTTAAATAAATCTGTGGTAGTTGTAAGTTGACCTCTCTATACCAAATTAGGACATTTTTCATTTTTATGCCAAGTACCATGTGCTAACATTGGCCTTATGAGAGGCTGTGGCGATATCAGGTGTGCATTTATATTGCTTTAAATGTTTTTATATGTTCTTGTTATTATCTAGGTACTCACATGAAGGAAATTTTAGATTTTACATTAGAAAAATTTTTTACATTGCCATATTTTACATTCTGGCAATCAAATATGACAGACAGGAAGAGGAAAGGGGTGAAAGCTGAGGATGTCCTTGAGTTTCCCCACACGGCTTCTGGGCCTTTAGGATTGTTCAGGGTCAAAACACTAGTTTCCAGCTCTCCTTCAACTAGGGAGAGCTATGTGACTACTACGAGGGACATTTAATAGGCAGGGATATCTTCCAAGTGAATTTCCCTCTGTTTCATGGCTTTTAGGGTTTTGTTTGGCTTTATGGTTCTTATTTTTGGTGAAAATATTCAAGTAAGATCTTCTTGCCCTATGTATGCTTAAAAATATCAGAGAATATAGGTTGATAAAAAGTCCTGCACATAGAACATGGACCCACCTGTGCATAAGAATTATTTGTTCAATCAAGTATGATTCCAGGGTTCTGCTTTTGCAGTAACAGGGATGCCACCACTACTATAGAATACTGACATTGTCATTCTGAATAGGAATTAACATTGTCATTTAAAATATCTTAATTAACACCTTCCCTGCAAGAAGTTGTTGAGATACATAGTTTGTATTAACCATATCATGTTTAATTAAATTCAGAATATGTATAACTTATTGCCATAGGGCTGCCATAGAGTTTAGGATAGTTGAATAATCACATTTCAAGCAAAAACTTCGATTTAGCTGGGCATGGTAGCATGTGCCTGTCATCCTACCTACTTGGGAGGCTGAGGCAGGAGAATCGCAAATTTGAGGTATGGCCACCTTAGTGAGACCTCAGACCACAAAGGAAGAAACTAGTTAATGAAGGTTCCCTGGCACTGTTGGTCAGTGAGGCCAGCTCAAGGATGAATGAACAGTGAGGTGTGTGTTTTTGTTTCTGTTCTGGTTTTGAGAGGTCCAGAGCCTGGAGCTCCCCTTGGGGGATGGCACCCTCCCCAGTGCTCCAGCTGCCCGTGAGGAAGCTCACCACACATGGCATCTCATTCCCCCAGGAGGCCTCAGTGGGAGGCAAGTGGTTGACTGTCTTCCTGCACCACACAGCCCCTT
Organism: Dinomys branickii; assembly: GCA_004027595.1. Lineage (NCBI taxonomy): Eukaryota > Metazoa > Chordata > Mammalia > Rodentia > Dinomyidae > Dinomys > Dinomys branickii. The sequence continues at coordinate 13,646 of PVLD010021775.1, forward strand.
TCCTATTGTGTGTATTCACTTTCCATCGTATATTCCAAACTGATGTATTTTAAAGTTGTAGTGTTTAAAGTTACTGGTTGATATCCATAAGGTGTGAATAACAAAGTCAGAGAGTCTCTTGGATGCTTGTTCAAGGAGACTCAGGTCTAGGCTGAATTCTCCAGCTGTTAGCTTAGGATATGTTAGTAAGAACTATGTATTTTAGCACCAAAAAAAGAGTCTTGGATGCCTGTAGATACAACTGGGGCTTTTTATATTTCCCTTTTCAGTAGTTATAAAGAAGCCTTGTTAAATGACATCCGGAGAGCAAGAACAATATACCAGGGCAGTGAACTGGCGAAGGAGCTGGCTAGGATCAAACTTCGCATGGATCACGTTGAGGTTATGACCACAGATATCATCATTAATTTACTCCTGTCTTACCGTGATATCCAGGTATGAAATATGCCTTGCTGAGGCTGAATTTTTCCCTGCAATGAGAAACTCCTCATATGAAGTACTCTTATATCAGGTATATGGTAATGTAGATGTTTTATATAAATAAGTATATGACTACGTCATAGCTCATTCAGCTTAACTACTGTGATAAAAGTTTTGGAGGAGATTTTTGCCACGTTAGACCTACTATAACCACACCTTCAAGAGATAACACATGCAAGACTACTTAGTATAAGAAACAGTGACTACAATAGTTTATATACCCTTTATGCCAGGCCTTGTTCCAAGCTTTTGAAACTCGTTTATTTAATCCTCTTAACCCTGTGGTATAGATTTACCCTAATTACTCCCATTTTGCAAATAAGGGACATTAGGCACAGAGAAATATAATAACTTAACCAAAATCACAGAGTTGTTAGTAAACCTAAAGTCTTTTTCACTTCCTGTTTTGTTTACCATCACTTACAAGTGACAGAGCACGGATTCCAGAGGCACGTACAGGACCCAGGGAATGCAGATGCTTGTTCTAAGACAAGTGTCAGAAGCTACTGGAGAGTTCTTGAGACAAGGCTTGTGGGATATGGTGCCATGAAGAAAATCAAGCATTTCTTCCCCCAATTTTATTTGTTATGGAGTCATTTCTAAGAATGTCTTGCCTCTTTTCCCTCTGGAGGCACACAGGATAAAATTTCTCACTTGAAGAATTCTACAAATTCAGAATTCTTCGCCAGTTATTTAAATCTAAAAAGAGAAATACCTACTTGTAATGTGGACCAAGAACAGAGCCAGCCACTAAGGAACTCATGCACCTAGTAACAGATGCAGCTAACTGATTTTAATTATAAGGCTCCTAGGGATTATTTTAGTGATTAAATTATGCTCCTATGGGATTGACCTCTCTTGAAGTCTTTCTTCCCTTGAGCTGATGGATTTCTTTCTCCCTTGCCTTCAAGCAACCCCTCATGTCTTAAGCTTCCATTGATGGTACTTATAGGCCCAAAGGTGAGCCAATAGGTTCCTGGAATATACTACTTTCTCTTTTTGAGGCAGCTGCATCAAGGTGCAGAGCCATGAGACAGGCATGGGCTTTCACTGTGAAGCCTTCCTCTGCTGACTATAGCTAGCACCAAGTTGGCCAATGCCAATAACTCTTAAGCCTGGATGAAAAAGGACAACAAGTAGCACTGCGATGATAAGAGAAGACACAACTAAGACATACATGGCAGCAGTTTCTCCCTGCGTAGTTATGCAGCATCTACAACAGTGATTCTCAGCTTGTGGGAATTAGGCGGCATCTGGAGACATTTGGGTGTCAAAACTGAGTGTGAATTAGGAAATTCCTGCTGGCTTCTACTGGGTAGAGCCCAGAGATGGTGCTGACTAGCCTGTGGTGCATAGAACAGCATTTCATTGCAGAATATTCTGAGTCCAATATATCAAAAGTGCTGAGGTCAATAAGGCTAAGCCCTGCTTTAGATTAATTTGATTCTAGAATAAACAAGGACTAAGATATTTTCTTCCTTTATGTGGGAAGTTAAGTTTCCCTGTATTTATATGTCCAGCTATTTTTAACACACAGCTCTGCTACACTCTGCTATAGACTCGCTGGATTTCTTTTGTTGCTTTTGGATTAACAATTTTCCTTTGATCCCTGTGTGCCCTTTATACCAGGGGTTCCTTCTCTGTCCTCTCCTTTGTTCAATATTCAACTCGATTACTTTCTGTTCTAGTAGAGGCTACAGGTAACTTTACTAAAACTGTATGAGGAAAAGCTGTTTCATGTTTGTAACTATTGAGAAAAATCTGCAAAAAGCTGTTTTCTGTCTTTCTCATCCTGAGACCTTTTGCCAACAGGATTACGATTCAATGGTCAAGCTGATAGAAACACTGGAGATGCTGCCTATGTGTGATGTGGCTCATCAGCATACTATTAAATTCTACTATGCATTTGCACTGAATAGGTAAGAATGATAATATGTATGTAGGGTTTTGAAACATGTCACCTGTTAAATCTGCTTCCTAATATTACTCGACATTCATCAAATATAAGCCAGGTTATATGTTCAATGTGAAGGTTATGAAAATGAGCAAGGCATAGTCTTTGTCCTCATGGACTTTGTCTTTGGAATGTACATTATGGCTGTGAGATGAGACACAAACCCTAATAGCACAGGGTGGTAAATGGTTTAATTAAAGCTTGTCCAGAGTGATACGGAAATATAGCAGAGGAAGGGAATCATTCTGTTTGAGAGTTTTAAAGAAGCACCTCATGAATGGGAGAAGATGAGGGATGGAGAGATAGAAAAAAAGCCATTTCATTTGGCCAGACCAGAGTATGAGTATAGAGAGTTCTTCATGTACAAGGTGCATCCACGGAACATTCAGTGCAATGAGAACACGGGTGCAAGTGAAACAAATACACAGAAAGTGCGGGTAAGCATGGAGGGTGGAACCCTGTCTCAAAAGGACTCTGTAGAGTTGCAGGAGTGGGTAAGATCTTACAGCTTGTGGGGGATGTTTAAGCAACAATATTGACATTGTATAATAGAGAAAGAAGGTGTTATCTTATGTACTAGTATAAATCTAAACTTGGGAATTCAAAATCCTGGGCTAAATAGAGCATGTGAAACTTTGAAAACCCTGCCTGGAGACCACAAGCTTCAAAAGTAAGCGGTAGAGGTGATAGCTAAGATGCAAATTATCTAAGATAAAAAACCACAAACACAGTAATTTTCAAAAGATTGACATTTCCCTTTAGCGTAGCAGGCTAGAGGTGAGTGTAGACTGGTATAGTGGCACAGCACTGCTCTAGGAGTTGCTTAGGGACTTAAATTGTTTCTAATTTTTTTTTTTGAGACTGGATCTCTCTATGCAGTTCAGGCTGACGTTGAGCTCACTTCGTAGCTCAGGCGGGTCTCGAACTCACACAGATCCTCCTGCCTCACCCTCCCGAGTGCTGGGATTACAGGCATGTGCCACCACACCTGGCTGCTTAGGGACTCTTATCACCTACAGTATTGACCTTAGTGGCATAACTGAAGCTAGGATATTGCCTATATCCCAGACTATGAACTGGGAGGGAGGCACTGAAGAGGAAGTTCAGGACAGGTGATTTCCTTCAGTGCAAGTAGAATTTATACATGCCATTTTTATTCACATTCTATTTGTAAGAACTCAATCACATGACTCCAGTTGCAGGGGAAACTGGGAAATGTAGTTTCTAGCTGAGTAGCCATATGCCCTGCCAAGCTTGGACCTGGAGGCTATAGCTAGGAATTTGCCACATTCAACCCCACAAAAATTCCAGGTGACTAAATGTCTTAATTCTATCATCTCCCTTCTTCCATTTATAAGATACAGGAAGAGGAGCAGCATAAGGTGAATATTATGAGAGCCATGGACAGATGCATTCCCTGCTGGGACTGTTCCAGCCTGAGCTGAGAATTAGTCATGTCAAGTAATGCAGCAGAATATTCTGGGAGGATATTGAAACTTAGCTTGAGAACTGGAGAGTTCTGCCATCTCCTTATCAACTTTCTATGGCTGACATGTTAATCAGGAAATAAGTAAAATGAGGGTTGAGGATGAGCTGAGTTAGAGGACTTTCATATCTGATTTCCCAGTTTCACAGGCTCTGCTTTTCTTCAGCAGCTGGATTAGGGTATAGGTTGTTGACCTGCCCCTAGCAGCATCGACAGGAAAGCAGTAAAATAGGAGCAAAAGAAGAGTTTTATACATGTGAGGTCACATCTCTTTCATTTTGGTTCAGGTAAAATTTGCAATCAGTGAAAGGCTAAAGATTTATACCAATTTGCAATCAGTGAAAGGCTAAAGATATATACAAACCAGAGTATAAAATTTGCAATCAGTGAAGTGCATAGATCTTACATAGTTTGAGTTTGGTAAGTCGATATACACAGGTAAACAACACTCCCATCAACATAGAAAACATTTTCGTCACTATAGAAGTTCTTCATGCCCCTTTGCAGGCAGTTGTTTCCCCTCCTTAGACAATCACTGTTGTAGCCTCTGTCCCCATAGTTTTGTTTGTCCTTGAACTTCACATAAGTGAAATTTTACACAGTATGCCCTCTATTACGTCTGGTTTTTTTATACCCAGCATCATGTTCATGGGATTCGTATATGCTATTATTGTCTGTCACTAGTTCATTCATTCCCATTGCCACAGAGTATTGCATTGTGTAGGTATAGCACAATTCATTTTACTGATGATAGATGTTTAGGTGGTTTCCAGTTTGGGGTTACTAAGAACAGTGCTTCTATGAAAATTCTTGTGCAGTTCTTTTGTTCGTATATGTACACATTTTTGTTGGATATATAACATTTACATATAGCACACACCAGCAAACAGTAGGGTTTTGATTCATTTTTGGAGAGAAGGCTTTATAGTCTTTATGAAAAGGTACCTATACTCTACAGTGGCCTTTAAACTCAGCATCCTATAGTAGGGAACATGTTTAAGAATGAAGGCAGTCTTCATTAAGCCTGAAAACTCTGTTCCCCAAGCATAGTGGGCTCAGTTTTAGTTATATTTACTTATACCTATGTATACTTGATTGATCCTTAATTTATAAGGATTAAATACATTATCAGTTGTGAGTTTCTGTGGCACACTACAAATGCTATAAAAATTGGCTTGTTAAATAAAAATCAAGGGCCATATAAATCACTGAACACTGCAGAGGCAACTGTAACAGGGTTTGAAATGGAAGATTGGTTTCTGTGAGAAATGTATGCAGCAGGAGGAGGTTATCCTGAGACAAATACATTTCCAATTTGGAAACAGAATGGCAAAGATTGTGCCAAAGAGCCACTCTTCTCTTTGTTTTCTGGTATAATTTTCTCGTATTAGACAGTGGCTCTGTACTGTAGATTAGGCAGGATTCTCAATGCTGGGAGCCTCATTTTTCCCCCAAAAAAACTAGGAATTTTCTATGAAATTGCAGTTTTTGTTCCATTTATACATACAGTCCAATTCTGAAGTTTAGGTTTTTGCTTTAGGTGCACCCTGGCCAGATAGCAGCATAGTTGCAGTAGGATTCAGCATTACGTATGGTTTTGAAAAGTTTATGGTATCATTTTATAGTGATCGGCAAAAAGTGAATTTTCCTGCATTACAGTTGATCTTTGACTCTTAATAATTGGAGCAAATCATGGCCATAAATGATTTACTAAAGGTTGATGGAGATGAGTGGCATTTTACTCTCAAATGGCAAGGGCTCCCTGGCAGTGGGAAAGCTGGCTTGGGCTGGCCAGCTTTTCCTGGTATCTTCCACTTCACTGAATTTGGAAGTCAATTAAAAACTGCTTCAAGTTTCCACTGAGCAGTTACTGCAGGCCTCACAATGACATGAGATCCTTCATGAGCAAGTGTTATTTGCTGTCATTTTTGCAGATAGACATTTATTATGTACACTCATGCAGGCAGAATATTCTGACCAGGGATCCAGCCAGCAGGCAAAAAAATTGACTAAAAGAAGCACATCAGAATCAAAGTCCTTTGTTAAAGCAAAATTTTTCTATTACAGAATTCAAGGCATATGCTCATATACTACTTCTTGCATCTGTAGATAAAAACCACCAACTTAGGCAAATTTTACCTCATTGAGTTACCCAGAACCTGGAAAGGAAGTGATAGGTGATGCTTTTATTGGAATGTCTAACATGTCATTCAATAACTAATGGGAACAATAGAGGAAGATGCTCTATGGAAACTAGAAGCGTGTGTGTGTTTGTGTGTGTGTGTGGGAGCATTATATGAAAGTGACTTAATCCAGTCCACACCAGAGGGGCTCCAAGGGTTGTTACAAAACCTACAGCAGTCACCTAAGTCAGCCTGTGGGCTTCCCAACCAGGTCACTCTTTGAAGGGACACTTTCCCTAGGAGGACCCTGTGGGCTTGTTATCTTTTCAGAAGCTGTCAGTCTCCTTTTGCCTTTTCTGTTTGTATTTACTATTAAATATGATCATCTTGCCAGGTATGGTGGTACAGGCCTTTAATCCTAGTACTAGAGAGGCTAAGGCAGGAGGATTGCTGCAAGTTTGAGGCCAGCCTTAAATGCACAGCGAGGCCTTGTCTAAAAAAAAAAGCACCAAAACCAAACAAATATCCCATCTTTATTTCCATGTTTATGTAAATAGCAAAGCTTATTATATGTTTGTTCAGGGCATAAAAATTATGACATATTTTCACTGTTATAATGACTTATCTCTGGGCCCCTAAAAGCGTATTACAAGAGGAAGAGATGACCAGGAATATAGCTCAGTGGCATAAGCACTTGCCTGGCCAAGCCTGAGGTCATGAGTTCGAGTCCTGGTACCAAAAACAACAAAAAGAACAACAACAAAAAAAGAAAGAGAGATTTGTTGCTACTTTCCCAGTAGTGAAGATAACTACAAAGTATGTCAACTTAGAATCATTTGGCTCAATTTAGAGAAATGAGAGAAAGAAAGAAAGAAAGGAAGAAAGAAAGAAAAGAGAGGGAGCGAGGGATCGAAAATGTAACAGCTGGTAAGAGGTCTGAGATGAGAACACTTAAATTTGGAATATTTCAAAACCTCTGTGCTTTTTACACCCTACAAAACCATGGACTGGACTGCTGTGAAACAACTAAGGGTAATGGGAATTAACGAAGTGTTCTTTAAACAATTAAAATACATGGTCTGACCCTAAAACAGTGTTATAGGGAACTTTTCTATCAGCTTAAGACAACATAATATTGAAAGCGTTATACTAATAATACTTAAATATAACTAGTAAAAGACTTTTTGAGGAGACTTTCCCCTACCTGACATCAAATTTTCCACCAGTGAGATTTAAGAACATTCTTACGTTTATGTGGTTTTTTGGTTTTGTCTTACCTTTCATTTTTGCAACTGGACATCCAGAAAATTCCAGTGATAGCAGCTTTGCCAGTTGCTCCCTTTATTAATGTGTTCAAGCTTATGGTAGCAAGTATTGTAGTTACTAGCTTTAGATATCATTTGAGGACCAGGAATTTATCTGTAGTATATTTTAACACAGAGAGTAAACCATAAATTATTAACCATTCCTAAGGAAACTCCTGAACAATATAGGTTGCAGTCAGTTTCTCCACCTGGCACTCTGAATAAATAGCACAGTCCCTGTTAGATGCCACATTCCATATGAAAAACCAAGCCTTAAGTCCAGGAGACAATAAACTCAGGAAAGCTGCCTTCTCACCCTCTGTCTGAGGACTCCAAAGGAAAAAGTCACACTTCCATTTAGGATGCATCTACTGAGAGTTTCCTATAGATTCAGCCCCCTATGCCTTGGAGTATATGTTAAAATACTTTACATATCATCATTCAGTCACTGTTGCTCTTGAAATATGGATGTTGATTAGGAGAAACAGGGAGAGACAGCCTTTAAGATTTCCTGGGACAAATTTTTGAAGAGACAATGAGGGCCACCAAATCAATCCTATATAACCTACTTCTAAATTCAAGGATGGCAATTTACATTTTATTTTACGTGGAAATAATTCACTAAGGTAGTTTTAAATGGGCTTCACTTAAAATTCAGAAGAATTGTGTTTGTGTGTATGTGAATACTTCGCAGTGTTACTATTTAAGCAATATAGAGAGGATAGTTTTATACCTGCGTTTATAGCCTCATAAGGAAAGGCATTTGTGTGGTAGGAAATGTATTGGTTTGGGAGTTAGGTAATCTGTACTGTATGCCTGCTTTGCTGCTATTTGCCTGGTTTCTGTGGACCAGTCATTTTAATTCCCAGGATTTAGGAGTGGGTATTAATTGTGGGTTAAAGATCAAAAATAAAAAGAGTGGGCTGTAAGCTGGATACCAGTTCAGGGTATGTTTTTTGGTTGTACTCAAGGTGCCAGATTGCAAGATCATCCAGTACCATTTCATGTATTTCTATCATTGATGTATGACATGACAGGAGACTAAGGTGGGCTCTGGCTATACTGGTCAGTCCAGCTGAACCTGGATAAAGAGTTCATTTAGGACAGAAAGAAGTGGACGGCTGATGAAAAGAGGTTAATTTCAGTGATTGAGGACCTTGATTTAGGTAAGCTAAGGAGTTTGGATTTTGTTCTGTAGACACTAGAAAGTTACTAAAGGTTATGGGAGACCAACACGAGCCAAGTCCCAACTCTGCCACTACCTACATGGACTTGGCCATAAGCAGGCCACCAAGCTTTTCTGGATCCCATAGACTTGGATCAAATGATCTTGAATATTACTCTTTTCAGATATTCTGTGAATCTGTAACTGGGCGCAGTGTTTTATTAGCTCATTGATTGTAGATAGATTTTTGCGACATTTCTTTTGTAGTGAATCCTGTATCCTGTCAGCAGTCCCAGTCCTATTTGGGATGTAAGCTCAATTCTATCACCATCCCAGGGAAAGTAAATGCTACTGCAATACTTCTTGTTGCTTTCCTCTGGAACAGTGGTGGGGAACCTATGGCACATGTGCTGCAGCTGGCTGTTTGTTAACATTGAAATATCTGAATGGTTCTCCCCATCATCGTTCTACAACATTGTATTAAAGAATATTTTGCTCACACAATAAAGATTTTATCAGGAGAGCATCGATTAGCTAAGTCACGGTTATAATTTTGGTATCGTTGCTACTTTTTGAGAATTAGTTTAGAAAGAATTTCAGGTTGATATTTTTATAATGGATATTTTAAAGAAGTTTCTCTGTACTTCCTCAGTTGCAGTCTAGGTTCTCCTCCTGAATCAGCCCTTAAAATAAGAATTTGGGGGCAAATACCATATTTGGGAGGTAAATTTCAGAAGCTCTGTCACAAGAAATACTGTCTGAATACTCTATTGAAGGTTTTCATTTGCTAGGATATAATAGTTCTCTATTCAAAAATGTTTTTATGCCAGGTATGACGGTGCCAGCTATTGAAGAAGCTGAGGTATAGGAACTCTTGAGCCCAAAAATATCAGACAAACCTGGGGGAAGGGAGGGGATGGAAATAAATAAATATATATATATATATATATTCATTCTGTGTGTGTGTGTGTGTGTGTGTGTAAGTAACCAGAGAGAGATTAAGTTGATTAAGTTAGGCTTGGTGGTACACATAATTCCAGCTATGCAGGAGGCTGAGGCAGGAGGAGCAGAAGTTTGAAGGTATCTTGGGCAACTTCGCAAACCTTGTCTTTAAAAAGACAGATGTCTGTAATCCCAGCACTAAGGGAGGCTGAGGCAGGAGGATCATAAGTTCAAGTCCTGCCTGGTCAATTTAGTGAGCTCTTGTCTCAAAATAAAAAAGAAAAGTGGCTGAGAGGTGGAGCTCAGGGTAAATAAGCCCTGGGTTTGATCCTCAGCACCACAAAAAAAGGTGGTAATGTAGCTCACAAGTAGAGCACTTGCCTAGCATAGTCCTAGCAGTCCTGGGTTCAATCCCCACTACTGTCAAAACAAATTTTATTTCTTTAAGTGTAAAATTGAGTAAAATTAAGTATAAAATTCTTTAAGTGTGTGAGCATAATACAGAGATTTGTCACTAAACATTTTATAGCCACTCACTCATTGGTCACTCAATTTTGATGAACGAGTGGCCATAAAACATTTAGTGACAAATCCCTGAATTATGCTCATATACATTAGTTTGGAAGAATCACTATAGAAAAAAAAATCCCCAAACACCCCTCCTGTATGAACAGATGAAGAATTTTGGCTCTGTCATTGATACAAAGGAAATACCAGTGCAACCATCAAAGGACCTGAATGAGACAAGAAAATTCCTATTAAGAGTTACCTATACTCCCCCACTCTTTGCATAAGGTGTTAAAGTAGGTTTCAAAACATACAGTTACTTCAGGTGACATGCACTGGATATTAACAACAATGCTATTTTTTGTAGTTTTGATCCTTTATTTTATTCATTTATTTATTTTTGCAGTACTGGGGATTGAACTCAGGACCTTGTGCTTGCCACGCAAGTGCTTATGCCTCTGAGCTATATCCCCAGCCCTTATTTTTTGTAGTTTTGAGAGTAGTTGTCCAGCAAGTAAGATGAAAGAAAGTTGTGCCCAGCAGCCAGCCCCTTAGGGGATCATTAATTGGACAAGAGTTCAGAAAGAAGGCCTCAAACATAGTGGAACCAGCTCTCCATATGTTGGTCTCTTTGTGCATTTAGGGGTATGAGAGGTCCCAAGCCACTCCTTGGATATTTGGGGGGAATGTGTCTTGGAAGGAGGCAGATTCTGGAAAGCCAGTAGGAGTAAAATGTGAAACTTGAAAAATTTCTGAGTTCTGCATAAGCATCCCTTGGTTAAGGCAGAATGTGAGAAATGGCAGGAGAGGAAGCAAATGACTCCATGTGGCTTCACCTTACTCTGATCCTGCTCCCCTGGTTCACCACTCTCTGGCTACCCTCCCCTGCCATCTACCTGAAGAGCAGCAGACTGTTTGTACCTGTGGATGACTGCATATGTTGTTTGCTATTGTGAGAATGTGCTTTCTCTCATTATTTACCTGACTAGGATAATCCTTCAACGTCTAGTTCAGTGTTGGTGAACCTTTTAGAGCTTTCAGTGGTACAAACATCCTGCTGCGATTGAAATAACTGGGGTGTGGGGGAAGGTGTGGGGGAAGATCTTGTAAAGTCTTATAAGCTATTGAAAAAAATAGGGTGTATTCCAAGATGGGAGCCACTGTGAGTTTTGAGTGACATGACCTGAGTTACAGTGTACCTTGATCATCCTGACTTCTGTGTTGAGAGTAGATAATAACCAGAGGATAGAAGCAGGAAATGATGGCAGTTTGGATGAAGGTGGAGATTGTGGGAGTCAGGAGGGGTGGACAAGTTTAGAAGATGGTTTGAAATAAAATCCAGTAGCATCTACTGATTGAATAATGGACATTTGGGGAATCAAGAATGATGCTAAATTTTTTGACTCAACAAGAACAGGCAAGGGTATGGAAAGAACAGATTTGATAAAATGAGTGTTTGACTTTAGATCTGTTAAGTTTGAGCTATTAAACATGCAGGGGAGAGGCTGAGAAGGCAATTGGGTATACAAGTCTGGCGTTTAGGGGATATATCTGGGCTGGAGATAGAAATTTGGGAGTCATAAGAATATAGATTGTTTAAAAAATCATGACACAGGATGATATCAGGGATTTAGTGTAGTTACTAATAAAGAAGAAAGATTAAGGTTTGTGCTTGGGGACATTCTAATGTCAAAAGACCAGTGAGATGAACAGGAACCAGAAAGTAGAGCTGTAGGTGGAGGAAAATTAGGCAAGTGTAGTGTCCTGCAAAACAAATGAGGAAAATAGTCCAAGGAGTGAGGGGTGCACAGTTATAAAGTGAATGTGAATCAAACACATATAGATCAAATAAGACAAAAACTAAGAATTACTTGGTAGATTTGGCAGTGATGCAGACCTACTGAATCAGAATGTGCATAATGACACACAGATGTGTGGGTCTCATCTCCAGAGATTTCGAATTAATTGGTCTAGGGTGCACCCTGGTTTCCAGGGCTTTTATATCTCCTGAGGTGATTTAAATCTCTTAACATGTAGCCAAGGTTCAGACCCCCTGTTGTCATTTTCTTCTCTTCATGGTGAAGTGATCTTATTGCTGACTGATTACACACAGGAGTTTTTATCTATAGGTTTGTTCTTGAATACCTTGGGATCTGAAAATGATAAGCAGATTTGAAAGCTGATTATTAACTACTAAAGGGATTAGCCATTTAGCACTTGTCTTAAAGAGGCTTTTAAGGTAAAAGTCACTTTTCATTTTTTTCAGATGCTTGATTTTTGTTTTGTTTTCTTTATACTCAAAAGACCTTTTGTTTTGAGTAACACGAGTAAGTTCCAAATTAATGAAAAACTTTAAGGGAAATCTTGATGTAACTGGTTCAAAAAGAAAAGAAAAGAAAAAACCCAATCTGAACTCAGATCAATAAGTAAGCATTTAAGCAAGTTAAGTACATTCTTTGCACAATATGAATATGTCATACCTCAAAAGTGGGCTAATAGCAGGTATAGGAATTTTGTACTTCATTAAAGTTTTAATCTTTTTCACATTCTCACCACAGACAAAAAGTTATTTAAATGCTTTTGTAAATTTGAATTGGATTAGTATCTGTTGGCTCTTTAAAAATTAATACCATGGGTGCTCTGTGTGGAAAAGAGATCTGGTTTGTAGGTCAGTTAAATTAGTTTTTATATGACAAAGAGACAAGAGATCAAACATTAAATAAGACTAAGGTAGAAAATGGAAAAATCAGTCAAAATAAAGCCTTAGTTTTGCAGGTTTCCAGAAGGCCGCCAAGTGTCTAGATTAGTCTTTCCCAGTTTAGGTTGGGTTCCAACAAGAGAACTAAGCCCTAATGTCCTGTGGCATCCATTGTATGAGATTAATGAATTTCTCTCATGTGTTTTGAATGAGCTAACCGTATATCACCCTTGAGAGAACTGAGAAAATAGTCATTAAAATAATCAAATAATTTACTCTAAGGTTTAATTCTATTATAGAAGCCCAGTGGAGAAAGGCTATTTTAGGTTCTAATAAGGCTTCTTGGATACTACAGTAGTTTTTTTGTGATGACATAGATCTTCTTGGGAAAGAAATCATAAAAGAAACTATTGTAAAATTACCAAGAAATTTAAAAGGATAGTTTACTTACTAACAAAATATACACAGGACCACCTTTTATAAATCCCAGCAATGGTTTTCTGAGCAGTTTAATGTGTATCCTTCTAGGCTTTTGTTCATGTACATAAACATACATGTAAAGAGTGTTTATTTCAAAGCGTAGCATCATACTTTTCATTTAGTTCAGCAGTTTTTTCCATGCAGTGCTGAGAAGTCCTATGTAATTACATGTGGATCTGCTCCTTTATTAGGGTTGCATGGTAGTCCATAGTTGAGTTGCTAGAAGATACATATGGCCATTTCTTCTGCTAATGGACATTTGTATCATCTCCAGTTCCTTACTATTAAATCAGTGGCACAACAGACAGCTTTGTTAAAAAAATTCTAAATATTTACAGATATTTTAAATATTTACAGATTGTATAAGTGCAACTATTGAGTTAGGATGGGTGCATTTTACATTTTTTGTTTTTATTACGTAAAATTTCAAATATATTCCAAAGTAAGGAATAATGTAATTGTGTGAGGTAGAGTTTGCAATGGACACAGACCAATAGAGTATATAGATATGTAAGACTTATTATGAACACTGGTTATGTGATTATGGTGGCCGAGAAGTCCCATGATATTCTGTCTGTGAGTTGCTGGAGTCCCAGAGGAGCCAGTAGCATAACTCAGTCTGAGTCCAAAGACCTGAGAACGGGGGCTTCCACTGGCATAACTCTGAGTCCAAAAGCCTGAGGACTAGGAACGTCAGTGTCTGAGGGCATAAGATGTCCCAGCTCAAGGAGGGAGGGAGGATGAATGAATGGGAACAAAAATGAGAATGAGAATGAGAAAGGGAGAGAAATGGGAGAGAGAAGGAGGAAGGGAGGGGGAAATATCCTCCCTCAGCCTTTTTGTTCTTTCAGCAGGGTCAGCTGATACTCTGCCTCCACTATGAAGTCAGGTCTTCTTAATCTATTGATTCAAATGTTGATCTTCCTGAGCACTCTTGTAGTCTCATCCAGATACAATATTTTATCAACTGTCTGAGCTCCCTTTAGCCAAGTCACATTGACACATACAATTAACCGTCACTATAATGAACCCCCACGTTCCCCTATTCACATAGATAATTACCATTGCATGGTCAGTTTTGCTTTCCCCTTTATTCCTACTCCTTCATGCTCTAACACTGGATTTATTAGAACTCAGACATAATATTTTACCCATTTTATATCTATAAAAGTTAAGGACAGTTTATAAAAAATCTTCATTTTTGATATATCTAATATTTAACAATAATTCCCCAATGTCACTGTTCATATTTTCCCAATTGTTTAATTTTTTTTAAAGTGGGTTTATCTACATGATCCAAAGTCTATAAGCTACATTTGGCTGATATGAACTTATCTTTATTATATTGGTTTCCCCTTATTTTTTCTTTTCTTAAGATTTATTTGTTGGAGATAGGATCAAGTAAGGACTGAGTGAACTTGTATAAGACTTACTGGAGTCAACGTTAAGCAGTTACTATATGTGCAAAGAAGAATTGAAATATTACTTAGAATATTTTTCCTTTAAAGTACAGCACCCTCATGCGCAGTCCACCAGAGGAACAAATGCATACGTACTCCTCAGTTGTGATCCAGATGTGATTGTATAAATGTATCTTTCAGGAGAAACAGCGCAGGAGACCGTGAGAGGGCTCTTCAAATCATGCTGGAGGTTCTGCAAAACTATGAGCACCCAGCCCCTGACATGTTCTGCCTCTGTGGGAGGATCTACAAGGATATGTTCTTGGATACAGAGTGTGAAGATTATACCAGCCGAGATGGGGCCATTGTATGGTAAATACTACCTGTGTCTCGCAAAGATTAGAACCGAATAGGCTGAATGTCCAGGGCCCTCCCCCTGTGTGCGTATGTGTGTGCCTCTCTGCTGGCACTGAGAAACATTTGCAGTAAATGTGGCTTGGGAACTTCCAGATTCTGTCTTCTAAGTGAAAATTATGAGAACCAGGGTTTTCTGATGGTCACAGTCATCCCATAAATTCGCTAATTTATGAGGCAGGAGAAGGCTTAACATGCTTCTTTTCACTTAGCCATTCCAGAACTTTGTTCACTTCCATCAGGGCATTATTTTCCCATTACGCTCTTCCATTTATTCATTCATTCAACAAATGTTTATTGAGGACTTACTTTATGCCAGAAACTTTGCCAGATGGGAACGTGGGCACATCCGATGTGAATCCTTGCTCTCTCGAGCCTTGCATTATTGAGGAGGAAGGTCAGATAAAGTAAAATTACAGGATTTCAGTGATGGTAAGGGCTATGGGTAAAAGTTAAGCAGGGAGAGGACAAAGAGGACTTAGAGGATGGTCTGTCTGCATTATTAAATAGGGTGGTTGGTAAAGGCAAAAAAGGATGTGATGGTGCAGGGGTGGGCTCACAGACAAATATGGAGAAAGTATTCCAGGTGAAGTGAACAGCCAGGGCAAATACTCTGAAGAGAAAAGCATGCTGGGCATGCTTCAGGATAGTGAGAGGTAAGCAAAGGAGAGCAGCATGAAAAGATAGGGAAATGAGGTTTCTTTTTTGTGAGCACGAAGGCACATCATTAGAGGATTCTGAGCAGAGGAGTAACAAGATCTGACATGCATTTTAACAAGAGTATTCTCGATGCTATACAAAGAATGCATTTTAGAAGGTGTCTCAGCTCTGTCTTTCAGTATAACAAACAACTTGAAAATGAATGGCTTCAAACAACAGCAATGATTCTATGGATTTTCTAGATAGTTCCACTATTGGCTTCACCTGGGCTCACACCTGAAATTACAGTCAGCTATAGGGTCAGAGAGAACTAGAAGATCCAAGAAGGCCCCATACCATTTCACAGCTGGTGTTGAATTTTAGTGTAGCACCTCCCTTCTGTGCCATGTGGCTCTAAGCCTGGTAGATCAGCTTTCTTACATGGTGGGCAGCATTCTCAGAGACAAGGTAAAAGCTGCAGAGCTTCTTGGGGCTTAGGTTTGGGAACTCATGTTCGGTCACTTCTGCCAGGTGCTACTGATCAAAGGAAAGCACACAACATGCCCAAATCAAAAGGGTAGAGAAGAAACGCGCCACACTTTTGTATAGGAGGATGGTAAAATTGTGTTGAGATGAGTGAAATTTGTGGTCATTGAGCAGTCTACCACAAGGCACAAGTACAGAAACACAAAAGAGGTGACTGTTGCGATAATTTAGGGGAGAACTGATGGTATCTTGAACCCAAATAGTAGCGATGAAAATGATAAGAAATTAGATTCTGAAAATGTGAAAGTGTAGCCAACAACCTTCCAGCAGAAGAACTCTTGGCGTTTTTGTGTGCTCTCGTTTAAATCTAACTGCTTTCCTCCAACCCCTCCTCCTGCCATACCTGTGGGAGACTCTGTCATGTGCTGCCTTCTCTCCGTACACATCCGCTTCTCTGGCAGTCTCAGCCATTCCCATACCTTGGGACCTTTAGATGGAGCTCTCTAGCCCAGCACCTCTCCTAAACTGTGGCCCTACGTCACCCCTCTTCGCCTACCTGTTCTACCTCGAGATGATGCCAGTATTTGAGAGTCAATATGTTGAAGGCTAAAGTCGTTTTTTTCCTCTTACAAAGTATGTCTTCCAATATTGTGCTTTTGGACTACCATTCTTCACCTGCCTATACTTAAGTAAACTTTTGGGTAGTGTTTGATTCCTGTGCCCCACCTCTCTCCTCATACAGTCAGTCCTAATTTCTAGTCCTTTTGTGAGTCTTCCCTCAGTCTTTGCCAATCTTCTTCCAACATTACCACTCCTAGAAACTTCCATGTTTTACTTTTTGGTAGGAATGTTCTAACAGTGTTCTATGTAGGCTCCCTGCTCGGTGTCTTTTCAGTTTGTTCTTCACAGATTTGTACTTTATTCCTCCTAAAGCTCAAATACCCACCACTGATGCTTACTCCCTATTATAGCGGTA
>PVLD010021776.1:0-30698 GCA_004027595.1 Dinomys branickii
AGGATTTTTTCCCAATTTGTGGGTTTTCTTTTTACTTTGCTGGTGATTTCTTTAGATGTACAAAAACTTTTCAGTAGAATGAGGTCCCAATTATTGATTCTTTGAAGTGTTTCCCTTGCAGTTTCATTTTTGTTCATGAACTCTCTGCCTACTCCTATGTCTTCAAGATTTTTACCTACTTTCTCTTCCAATAGATTTATAGATTCTGTTTTAATGTGTGTATTTGTTGATTCAGTAAATGAACTTCTAGGAGTCTACAGTAAGGTAACAGCAATATGGACAAAGGTTTTTATACAAAGTTGGTCAGTGCAGCAGTATTTAAAATAGTGGAAAACTTAGAAAAGTTTATAAAGTAAAAGAAGAATGATTAAATTGTGGCCCATCCATAAAATTGACTGCATGTAGTCATTTAAAATGTTTTAGATGTATTTACTAACATTGAAAAATGCTCACCACATGAGATAAAAAGCACAAGATATAAAATTACAGATATAATATGACCCCAATTTTGCTAAAATATGTATGTAAAATATACACATATACATATAAAAGACTGAGAAGATAATCACAAAAATGTTATCAGTGGTTATTTCTGAATGGCAAATGATAGGCAATTTTTATTTTTATCTTTATGCTTTAGTGTACCTTCAGACTTTTGCCAGGAACACGTATAAACAATAAAAAAAAGAAATATAAGAATTACTGCAAGAGGACTAATGTTAAGTAAATACAAATGACTATTACTTGTCACTTACAGAGGAGTGTTACCCTCAGTGTCCTGGATGTTTGTAGATGCCTTGTAGTACAGAAGGATATGAATCATCTTCAAGTTACCCTTGGCAGCTGCCCGGTGCATTGCTGTAGCCTCATAATGGTCCTTAGCATCTGGATTAGCCCCACCTTCTAGTAGCATAACAGCAATCTGAAAGAGACAGAGAGGAGACTACTGCAGAGATCTATTTGGGCTTATGTACACGTTTAGAACTCAACAGAAGCAGCCTAGAGGCAGAACTATACCTCATGCCTGTTTTTGGAAGCAGCATAATGGAGAGGAGTACAACCATTTTGATTGGCAGCATTCACTTGTGCACCTTTTCCCAGAAGGGCCTTTACGATCTCATCTCGGCCAGCAGAAGCAGCAATATGAAGAGGGGACCAACCAGCCTGCAAAAGAGGTGGGGTGCACAAAACCAGGGGAAAAAGGCACAGATATCAGTGTGAATATTTTCACAGAGTTTACTGTGGTATGTGTGAATAGTTTAAGAACAGACATTTTATCCCTCATCAAGCACTGGAAAACAATGTATTATAAAAAAGTACAATATGATAATGTAGACAATGATATGTGTGCTCCTATATAATACAATATTTTAAAATCAAAACTGTGATCAGACGATATAAAGTTTTGTGAAGTGCATTTTTCACCACTTCCCTTGTGTTGTGAGAAGTTCTCTGCTGTGCTCTGTAATTGTAACTTTGTTGGTTGCATATTATTTTACCATAGGGATGTATTTTACTGTTCTCAACCATTCCCCCATTAAATTATTTTTACTTCCTTCCTATTATAAATATTAACTTAGTAAGCATTTCAAAAAAAGAATTTTTGGCCAACAAAAAAGGTTCTTATTCTTCACAATTCTAATCCTATCACTATATACCTTAGGCCTTCTTTCTTTATTCACCAAAAAAATCCAAAAATCAAAAAAAATTTACAGTCCTTTAGTGTTCACTATAATAAGTCCTGACCTGTATTCTTACCCCAAAGGACAGAGTGGCAAAATTAACATTCTAAAATAATGCAACCACTAGTCACATGCTTGATCACCAGGGAAATGCTGTAACTTCAATTTTGTTTATGAACTTAATATTGAGGCTTCAGTAAACACTAGGGTGCAGTCTAAAGATAACTGGGAATTTGTAAGTTTTGCCTAGTACTTACATCGTCTTTATCATTCACTGGCACTCCGAGTTGGAGCAAGAACTCAACAATGTCTGTATGTCCTGCTGAGCATGCCCAGTGCAGTGCAGTTCGGCTGTCCTATGTGGAAAACAGAGCAACACTATGGTGAACATTCTTGAAGAGAAATACAAGGTGAAAAGGCAGAAAAATAATATTAGTTCCAGCAAACCTATTGTTTGAAAACAAGAAAAGGAGCACACTGGATCCTCAGGTGGGTAACCTTAAACTGTATTACTTACTGCCTAGTACAAGAGATAAAGATTTTAGTAAGATAGGGTCAATAAAGTCGACGAATTTAAGTACTTCTGGGCAGAATACAGTGATGAAATGCATAGCGCAAGAAACTGATTCCAAAGTTTTGGCATAAAAGGAGATTTGGCTGTTCACTTTTCCTTATGTACTTTTATGTCAGGCACAGGGTTAGTTTTCTATGCATCATATCACCTAATCCTCACCATCCTATAGAGTGGATACTATCCCCATTTTACAGATAAAGAAACTAAGACTTCTTGCAGTAAACTGCTTGTTCAAGGTGACACAATTTAGCCAAGATCTGCTGGCTCTGAAATCTCAACTTAAATGCTCTGGAAAAAACACATGAATAATGGCGGAAGAAATGTCCATAAAACTAGTTGAGATTATATACCACTAAAAACAGTACCACACATGGAATAGGAGTGCAACAAAACTGCTTTTAAAAAAAATGACAGCCAGAGTTAGTCATGTTTCTCAAAGAGCATTCGTATTTGCATGAATAGCTATGACTCTTGGGGAGTCCTATGTCAATGAATGCTGAATTTTTGTGTTTTTATCGCTGGTAAAATAGGGGCTCGCTCCATGCTAGGCAAGTTCTCTACTAACCGAGCTGTACCTCCAGCCCTGAACGTGGTACTTTAAATTTCAAACATACATAAATATAGAGAATTTCATAACGTCTGCTTTTCCCACTCGACCGATGTGAGCGCTTCTTCCCCCAGCTCCTACCAACCCGGCGGGCACAGGCGGCGCGTTCAGTTACACGTGCTGCGCTGACTATAATCACCACTGCACGGAGACGCCCACACAAGTCTGTCCTCACGCACGCCTCAAAGTGCGCACTTCTGCGAAGTGAGGGGAATGTTCTAGAAACGTCCAATTCTACGATTGAGGCGCTGGGCCAAAAAACCACTACCCCTTCCAAAAAGAACCTGCTGCGGCCGTGGGGCCGGTCCGCAGCTCTCCCGTGAGTTCCGCGACGACCGAGGGTCCAGACGCGGCGGCGAGGGCAGGGATTTGCCTCAGAACGGCATCTACTCTGACTGGGCCCGAGAAGCCACGTAGGGCTTGGCCGACGGCGCCGGCTACGGACAGGCCGTAGGCGGCTTTACCTGGTCAGTTCTAGTAGCCAGAGTCTCGTCGGCCAGGATGCTCTCCTTCAACTCTTCCAGCTTCCCACCATAGGCCAGGTTACAGACCGTGAGGTTAGACACACACCCCTCCATTTCGCTTTCTCAAGAGCGCGATAAGACGCAGGCAGAGCCCGCCTCGCGCCCTCCAACGGCCAATCAAAAGAGGTTTAAGCTCCACCAATCACAGACCGTTTTCGTTCCGATGTTTCTTTTCCCACAGCGCAGAGCTTCTGGGAGTTGCAGTTTGAAGGCAGTTCTGGGCTGGGAGGCGCCTTTCTTGTCCTCATGGACTTGGCCCCCAACAGTGCAGGACTACAAGCCCCAGGGTCGCTTGCGACCTCCGTAGTCAAGTTGCCGGTGGAATTGGCCCACGATGACAGCTGGAGAATGGAGTCAGGTACGGAGAGTGGCTTCGTGTGAAACTGTGTGGAAGAGCTGGGGCGGGTGGTCACTGTTGGTACACTGAGTCGAACACTTGAAACGGACGAAGGGGCGAGGCTAGCGAATTACTGGAGCCTTAAAGGTTCCGTTTCCCTGGGGCCCAGGACCTGTAGGGGTAGACGGAAGGGACAACAGTTGAAACTGAGCTCGAACCGGTGACTGTAGCTACCCTCCCCCTTCCTGTCACCACCCAGGGAGTGGAAAAAAAGTAGGATTAAAAAAAATCTTACTGGAGTGGCTTCAGGCCAGGGTTCTGCCACAGCAGTGATAGCATATGACACCACAGTAAGGTGTTGTGCCAGAGTGATGCCAAAGGCAGGGTGTGATGTGGGAGCCACTTGATATCTAAGAGATCTCAGTGAGTCCTTAGCTTTGGTAACATTACCACTACATAAGGGTCATCCTCGGGATACCGTGGTTTGGTGTTGACACTTTAATATCACAGTAATGACGATGACAGCGAGACTTTGCTAGAACTATTAAGCCTGGTGGTGTTTCTTTTTATGGAAATCCCAAATAATGTCATAGCAAAAGAGATGCAAGGCTTTTCTTTTACAGGGCATATCCAGGAGGACATTTTGCCAAAACTAGGTAATGATAAAGAATACATTCAAGAGAGAAACTGGTTATGTTTATGTTTATCATATTATGCTATGGACCAAGGCTTGGCCAAATTCCTGTAAAAAAAACCCGATAGTAAATATTTTAGACTTCGTGGCCAAAAGGTAAAATCGAGGATGTTTTGTAATTACTTTTATGACAAGGGAGAAAACAAATTTTGACGAATGTTTGCTGATAAAATTCAAGATATAATTAGTTTTACGATTAATAACCTAAGATGTAATTTTTGAAACACAGGAATAGTGAGAATAGAATTTTTTTGAAGTAATAACATTTTGCTTAGTTGGGAGTCAAAGTTAGCATGCCCTGTTACCAAAATTGACCCCAAATATTCATCCGTTATTGCTGATCTAGAATGAGATTTTGCATATCATCTTTGAAAATGTCTTTTCATGCAAACAGGTATGCCAAACACTGATGCCAGTCCATGAACATATATTTTTAAATTTTTATTTAAATACA
Organism: Dinomys branickii; assembly: GCA_004027595.1. Lineage (NCBI taxonomy): Eukaryota > Metazoa > Chordata > Mammalia > Rodentia > Dinomyidae > Dinomys > Dinomys branickii. Next base: position 4,873 of record PVLD010021776.1, read on the forward strand.
TTTCTTAAAGTTTCAGAGTAGTTTACCTGTATAGAAAAGCTGCAAGTACAGTACAGTTCCCATATATTCTTCATCCAATTTCCTTTTTTTTCCATTTTAATGACTTTACCAAGATGCTTTACATATCATAATATTCACCTCTTTCGAAAGTATAGAGTTAAATGATTTTACTAAGTTCATGGAGTGATGCAGCTGTCAGCAAAAGTCAGTTTGAAAATGCTGTCATCTTCCCAATAAGATCTTATGTCCACTTGCAGTTCGTATCTATTCCCACTCCCAGCCTAGGCAACCACAAAGCTCTTTTGTCTCTATAAACCTGCGCATTTTGGACACTTTGTGTAAATGAAATTTTATAATATGTGATCTTTTCTGTCTGGCTTCTTTGATTTAACGTGGTATTTTAAAAGTTCAACTGTATTATCTAACAAGTACGAATGCTTTCTTACTTTTTACTGCCAAATAGTATTCTACTTTATGGATATAACACATTTTTGTCTGTCTAGTCAGCAGTTGATAGACATATTGATTGTTTCCAGTTGTTGGTTATTATGACTAATTCTGCTAAGAACATTCTCATGCAAGTCTTTGTGTGGGGCATATGTTTTCCTTTCTCTTTGGTACATACCTAATTGTAGAATTATTTTGTCAAAGGGAAGTTTTATGTTTAACTTTTTAAGAAACTATAAAACTGTTTTCTAAAGTGGAAGAACCATTTTGCATTTCCACCACCAATATGAAGTTTCCTGTTGGTCCACATCCTCAGCAAAAATTGTGTCTGTTTCTTATTATAGTCATTCTAAGTGGATGTAAAATGATAGCTCATTGTGGTTTAAACTTTTATTTCCTTAATGACTGATATGCTTCTGAATCATTTGTGTATCTTCCACAGTGAGTTACCTGTTTGTCTTTTATCTTTTAAAATTTTTCTTAATTGAGTTGTAAGAATTATTTATATATTTTAGATGCAAGTTCCTGCTAGTGGTCTGCTTGTCTTTCTCTTCTCCTTTTTTTTTTTGTCTTTTTGAGACAGGGTCTTACTATGCAGTTCAGGCTGGCCTTGAGCTTACTTTGTAGCCCAGGCTGGTCTCGAACTCACAAGGATCCTCCTGCCTCAGTCTCCCGAGTGCTGGGATTACAGGTGTGTGCCACCATGCCCAGCTTGTCTTTCTCTTCTTAGTGGTGTCTTTTTTTTTTTTTGGCATGGTATTAGGGATTGAACATAGGACCTTTGTACTGAGCTACATCCTCAATCATTTTAAAAATTTTATTTTATTTTCTTTATTTTTATTTTTGAGACAAAGTCTCATGAAGTTGCCCAGGCTGGGCTTGAAGTTGTGATCCTCCTGCCTCAGTTTCCCAGATTGCTGAGATTACAGGTGTGTACCAACACAGTCAGCTTTAATGGTGTCTTTGGAAGTAAAAAAGTTTTGAATTTTGGTGCCGTCCAGTTCATCATTTTTTCTTTTATGGAGCATGCATTTAGTGTTATACCTAGGATGTCTGCCTAATCTCTCAACAGTTATTTTTGTTTCTTCTAGAAGTTTTATTATTTCACCTCTTACGTTTAAGTCTATCACTCATTTTTGAGTTAAGTTTTCTGTATGGTGTGAGGTAAGGGTCTAAGTGAATCTTTTTTCATGTGGATATTCAAATTGTCCCAGTGCAATTTGCTGAATCTCCTATCAATACCATCTTACATTGCTCTTCTATATTTGTCACAGCAGAAAACCCCACATTGGCATACCACTGCTGATGATATTTCACATATTTTCCAGTTTCGCTGGTATAGCTGTCCCATCCATTCAGTCATTCTGTCTCCTTATCGTCCTCAGTTTATGATAACTTCTCACACTTCATTTGCTTTGACAACCTCGATGATTTTGAGATAACTTGTCAAATGCTTTGTCCTTCAATTTGGTTTTGTCTGATGTGTTCCTTGTTATTAGACTGATATTATATTTAGGGGAAGAAAACTCCAATATGAAATGTCATTCTCATCCTGTACTATTGAAAGTACATTAGCATATCATGTTCATTGCTTGGAATAGAATTCTGTTAGGTTATTTCTTTAATATTTATCTTTTGGACTCTCATTTCATTGTGGATTAATCATTTTCAACTGTAGGCTGGAAGAAAGCTTCTCACTTGAATAATTGAATGAATTTTGAAATATGGCAATATCCTTTGCAATTGCTTTAAGGTCCAAGCCCTGCTGCTGGAACTGTAGTTTGAACGTGGAAAATATATATGCTGAAATTTATGTGGGAATGGAGATATTGCTTCTTGTTTTAACTTTTGTTTTTGAAAAAATCAGCTTCCTGGTTGTATGATCTGTGTACAGTAAATCTCACCCTTTTGTAAAGTTCAGTCCACTGGGATATGAATATATACTTTATGTAACCATCACTACAACAAAGATGCAGAATATTTCATCATTCCCCAAAGATTTTTCCAGTTTCTGAATGGTCTCTTTGTGGTCCCACTTATAGCTCTTGAGAGCTACAGATTCTATGACCTTGAGGTTTTTAAGTATACAATTTAATGATTATAAGTATTTATAGAGTTATGTTATCATCCCTACAATTTTATTTTAAATCATTTCCATCATCCCAGAAAGAAATCTTATGTTTATTTTTAATCACTGGCCATTTGTACCCTCAGTCCTAGGCAATCACTAGTCTATTTTTTATCCCTATGAATTTTCATTTTCAGGGCATTTAATGTAAATAGGATAACAAAGTGGTTTTATATTTGGCTTTTTTCACCTAGTATAGCATTTTTGAAATTTATCCAAATTGTATCATGTATCAGTACTTCATTCCTTTATATGGCTAAATAATATTACATTTTATGGATCTAACATTTTGTTTATTCATTCACGTTTATTGGCATTTGGCTTGTTATTACCTTTGGCTATTATGAACGTCTGCAATAATTGGTAACATTTCTGTATAAATTTCTACGCAGGCATATTCTTTCGTTTCTCTTAGACACTTATCTGGGAGTGGCATTGCTGGATCAAATATTAACACTGTGTTTAACGTTTTGAGGGACCGACAAGCTACAAAAGTGGCTACAACCATTTTTACCTTCTCAACAATATTAGGGTTAAATTTCTCTGTATCTTTACCAATACTTATTAATATATTTCTTTTTATTATAGCCATACTAGTGGGTGTGAAGTGTTATCTCTTGGTTTTATTGTCTTGATTTGTTATACTACAAGAAGTACATAAAGCATCTTAACTTTACTTAGAGCTCAAACAGTATTAGTTTTTAAATGACTTTACTACAGTATAAGTTTTACATAAAGCATTATTATGTCCTGTAATTTTAGGTTGAATTAATTAGGAAACATTACCAAGTTTTTAGCAGAAGCTAATTCCCAAAGCCATTCAGTGTTCAATAATAGTGGTTGAAGGCAGTTCTTCCATGCATTTAAAAATGTAAAAATCATTTTTACCTTGCTTTCTCTACAACAGTATGAGAAGGGCTGACTATAACATGCCAGCCATAGTTTGCTAATGACCAGTATAGAGTAAATATCCCCTATATGTAGGAGATGGTCAGTAAGTTTCAAGTGCATTATGGTGGTACAGTAGGCCTGTTGTGCAGTATTCACAAAGGATTGGGTACAGTGACATTTCACCATATTGATACATCAAGGAATTTGATCTGGTTGCTAGAAACAGCTGGATAAACAACTCCAAATGCCTCTACTGCTGAGTAACTTATTTAGATAGTCTTTTTTTTGTACTAGGAATTGAACTCAGGACCTTGTGCTTGCCAGGAAGGCACTTGTGCTGCTGAGCTATATCCCCGGCCCAGTCTTTTTTTTAGTAGACAATATATTATGCTTTTCTTTTATTTGGTAGACCTAGTGGTTAACTTTCAAAGTTCTTTAAGGCTAAGAGTAAGGTACTCCTTGACTTTTGAAAATTGTAAGATAAATAGATTAGAAGAGATTGTCTCTTCTATATTGCTGGCCCCTTATTATTATGGTGGAACAATGTGGTTGCTATCTATGTCCATCAAAAGACAAAGGGGCCTTGTTAGGGTCTGACTCTCTTGCTACTCATGTAGTTGAATGTTCTCTGTTGCCTTTTCCACTGATCACCTAGATTGTAGATCCTACAACAAGTTAACTATCTAGACTCAAAAGAATAACACTAGTTCCATTTATAGATCACATGGATTATGTAATCCTTACAACAACTCTTATGAGATAGGTACTGTCATCCTCATACCCTTACCTATTTACAATAAGACAGGCACAGAAAAGTGAAGTAACATACCTAGCCAAAGTTAGAGCCTAACTTGAAAATCAGGCCTATTTACTCCACAACCTTAATATGTAACCATCGTCACCTTCTGCTAAATACTGCTGAAGGTAGAATTATGTATATATGCATACCCCAGATAATGCAGTACCAATTCCTGTCAGAGTACTTTGGGTTGTAGGTCTGTTTGATTGTGGGGAAATGACATGTTTTTCTTACTCTAGAGCAGCGTTGCCTAGTAGAACCTTTTGGTAAAGTTCTATGCCTATTTTTTTCTAGTATGCTACCCAATAGCCACATTTGGCTATTGAGCACTTGAAATGTGATTAGAAACTAAATTTTAAATTATATATATATATATATATATATATATATTTTTTTTTTTTTTTTTGCGGTACTGGGGATCGAACTCAGGACCCTGCGCTTGCTAGGCAAGCGCTTATTCCAGTGAGCTATATCCCCAGCCCTTTAAATTATATTTCTTTTAAATTTAAATAGCTTCCTATGGTTACTGGTACCATTTTGGATCATGCAGACAGGTACTTTTCTCCACTTGCTCCTTTGTAATTATCACTACATATTTTAACCAGTACAAATATGTTTTTTCTATAGCACAGCTAGGAATTAATATTTTCTGTAGGGAAAAACAACTTGGAGGTACCATATACAGAATATATGCCAATAAGTTAGCTGCATGACCATTACAGGGGTAGTTCTGGCTTATGTAGCATGAACCTTCTCCATTCTTTTTATTTTTTAAAAATTTTTATTTTTTCGGGTACCAGAAATCGAACTCAGGACCTAGCACTTGCCAGGCAGGTACTGCACTGCTGAGCTATATCCCTGGCCGAAACTTCACCATTCTTACCATTCACTGGATAAGGTTTGAACGACTAACCCCAAAACACATTATGACTAATTTTTGTGTTGTTTATAAATGTAATTTATGTGCCCGAATTTCACAATTTCTAGTTGCTTGATATAAAATGAGATGTTTTAATCTATGGCTATTTTTTAAAGTCATGTTTTTTGATACCATTAAATACATGTTAGAAGAGAATGTTTCTTTTATGTTTCTGGCCCCAATAAACATATGTACTGTGTTACTGACCTACAAATTATTCCCATTTAAGATCTATCCTTTCATAAAAATAGTGTACTGTTACAGACTATTAAAATAGGTTAACCTCTAAGTAACCCATTGGTCGAATCCTTTGGTTATTTATTTAGTCCCTGAATTTTAGTTTCCACACTATTGTTTCTGAGTTACTTGCTTTATAAGTGGTTTTGGTTTGAAATTTTTTCTATTATGAATAATAAAAGCCACAAGAAGTTACAAAAATAGCACATAAAGGTTCTATGCAACCTTCAGTTTACCTCAATCATTACATTATAACTAATTATAATACAATAGCAAAACCAAATTGATCTTAGAACACTGTGTGTGTAGTTCTTTGTTACCTTTTGTCATGTTATAGGTTGATTTAGCCATCACTATAGTCAGGAAACATTCCAATACTACCCAGATATCCTGTGCTACCTCTTTATTGTCGTATGTATCATGTACACCCATAAATCATAACTCCTGACAAATACTAATTTGCCCTCCTTCTAGTCTGCTACCTTGTTTATTTGTCACATTTTCTAATGTGCTGTATTTTCACTTTCATTCGGCTAAATGTATTTCTACTTCCCTTGAAACTTCCTCTTTGACCAATGGATTATTTAGAAGTTTGTTGCTTAATTTCCATTTGATTGGCGACTTGTTCATTTTCATTCTGTTCTTAATTTCTAGATTGATTTCATTATATTGAGAGAAACATTATGCATAATTTCAGTTATTTCAAATTTGCTCATGTGTTTTATGACTCAGGATATGATCTACCTCAGTGAATGTCTCATAGGGGCTTGAAAAAACTGTATATTCTGGTGTTATTGGGCATAGTGTTTCATCTGTGTCAGATCCTACTAGCTGATTGTGCTTACTTCACATCTGCAAGACTGTGGGTTCAATGCCCAGCAAGGCAAAATGACAATAAGAAAATTTTAAAGAGTATATGGACCATAAATCTTTTTGTGTAATGATCAATTTTTATGACTATCAGAGTTATCTCAAAACTCTTCCTGTCACTAAGTGTTTGAGCAGCATCTTTTGTAGAATATTATAGACTAATATATATTAGCCTATAAAACCATGATATTCTAAGGCATACTGAAAGGCTTATAGGGCTGGGGATATAGCTCAGTGGCACAGTGCCTGCCTGGCAAGTGCGAGGTCCTGAGTTCGATTTCCTGTATAAAAAAAAAGACCTCCATTCCTCGGGGTTCAGGTATTAAGCTCCAAGGAAATCAAACTCTAAGGCATACTGAAAGGTTTTTACTGTTTGCCCTTGTTTGATGGGCCAAGAACCTTAAATATGGCTGTGTGTGTATGAATCTATATTAGGGTTTTATGAATTTCTGTCATTTTCCTTGTCAGTTGTCCCTTCTTGCTACTGTCAAGCTACTTTTGTAAATTGCCTCCCAGTCTCCACCTGGATAACCCCAATAAAGGCTTCTTCATTGGACTTGATGCATGACAGGAGTGCTTCTCAAGGATCCCAAGAGGTTCAGGATTTAGCTTCTCTAATCCCTTTTGTTTCTTTATTTGGATGCTTGCTTTGCTTGGAGAGCATCACTCTGGGACTATGAACTGAATCTCCAGGAACAGAAGCCACTGGAGCCCTTGAAACCAGATCACTCTAATTTTCATTTCAAGATTCTCTCGCACTACAGGTCTTTCCAATTGAGAGTTGCCTGCCAGGGTTGCTAGAAAGAACTGTTGGTGATAGAAAGTATTTTGAAGTAATTCTAGGCTATATCATTTCCTCTCATCAGAGAAACAAACTTCAAATGGTGACACAAGAAAATTACCTTCCATTTAGGGCTCTGGTAGAGTATTTGAGATTATTGACAAGGAGTTCAGAATGAGAATTATTTTATAATTTCATTATCGAGGTCATGCTGAAGGGCACGGAAGGGCGTTAAGGTGCTGTATATATAGCATGGGGGTTGCAGAAGCAGTGCAAAGTTCTCAGTGTGTGAACTGAATGTAATAACAGTACATGGCTACAGGTGCATCTACAACTCACCACTGGGAAAAGCAAGGAAGGAAGTTACCAGTTACACTGACTTTCACACATCCATTTTCAGTACTTACTTTAATGGAGTTTTTCAACTACTTAGAGGTGTTAGAAATTGAGTATATTTGCTGATCCTGACTCTGGTGAAGTGTAAGGCATGTGAAACTGGAGTATAAGCTTTAAAATATAAGTGCATTTGCTATTGACTACACCCAGGTGCAAATGTTTATTAAATGTTTGGTTTGGGGCATATTTTCATTCTTTTAAGACAGGGTTTTGCTATATTCAGAGGCTAGCTTTGAACTTACTATATATCCCAGGCCATCCTCAAATTCATGGTGATTCTCCTGCCTCAGCCTCCCAAGTGCTAGGATTATAGGCATGTGCCACCATGACCAGCTGGTTTTAGGCATATTAACATTTCTTTAAGTTTACAAATCACTTTTATGTCAATTTTCTGATCTGGTCCTCATTATAAGGCCATAGATAAAGTGTTATTTTCTTTTTATAAAAGAGGAAAGGTAGCCTCAAAGAGCCTGTAAGACTAGTCCAAGGTTGCTTGACCATAAAAGGCAGAGCAGAAATAAGACCTATGAATTAGCTCTCCTAATTCATAGGCCATCAGTATATTTGGTCTACTATGGTCTCTTATAATAAGATTTGGGGAACAAATCTGTTAAAAAGTAAACTTGGGCACATTAAAAGTTAAAACTGTTTATCTGTGCAGACTGATGAATGAATTTTGAAATTGTAAGTAATTTGGCTCCATAGAGGGGACATGAAGGAAAACTCCTATATCATATTCACAGAAGCAAGACAAAAGAAATAATTTGTTAAAATAGAAAGTCCCTAGAGATTAACTGGTGGTTTCTGATACATAAATTCTTTTATTAGATGTTAGCTGGAAGTTTTTGATTGACTAAACTTAAGATTCATTTTCCTGTTTACACTGAGTTGGAAACTGATTTGTTTAAGTGGGAATCTAAAACACTGGAGCCACCTTGGCCTAGTAGCCTTCCTAAAAAAATACAAATTCAATATATTCCCCTAATAAAGACCATATAATGCTATAGTAAGAAAAAACCAATTAATATATTAGTGAACTCATAGTCATAGTCTATAAACATAGCTAACTTTTGGGACCCTCATAAGTTAAAAAAATCATAAATTATCCTTATAGATAATATCTGAAGTCTCTAACTGCTTGCGTTTTAGATTTGATGTATGTGTGTGTACAGGGGGTAGAATAAATTAATTATACTTCTACTTTTGATAATGAAAAACATATTGTTAGCCTAATCTTGATCTCTGTTATCCCTGCACCATAAGTAATGTTAGAATAGAGACTTACTGTTTTTTCTCTCTTTATTCTTATAGACAGTCAAGTGCACAAATTTTAAGGTAAAGTTCAGTGAAATTTTATGTATGTGTAAACTCCACCTAGATGAAGGTCTAGATATTTCTAGCCCCTCAGAATATTCTTGCTTACCTCATCTCATTTAGTGCCCTTTCCCCAGGGTAACAACTATTCTGACCACTATCATTATAGCTTTGCCTGACTTCAACCTTTATATAAATACAATCATGCTATATGACTTAGTTACTTTTCTCATTGCTACGACAAAATACCTGGCACCCAAAGTTAGAGGAGGGAAGTTTTATTTAGCTCACAGTTTGTAGAGGTTTCAATTCATAGTTGGCTGGTTCCAAGGCAGGGTAGTGTGGCAGAGGGACCTCACAGAGAAGAAACAGTTCATAGCAGGCAAAAGACAGCAAGCTACAAGCAACAAGTAGTGCCTTTCTGTGTCCCTTCTATCTTATCCAGACAACCCACCCATACAGAGGGTGGCACTCACATCCAGGGTGGGGCAGCCTTAATCCTAGCATTACACCATGAATTAATACCAGCATCATATCCTTGATCCCAACAGCAAATACCCTAGATCCAGTCACCTCTGAAAAGCCCCACCTATGACCAAATGAAGCTTTGGGGGGACATCTAGACGCAAGGAGTAACACTATATATATTTTTATGTTAGTCTTCTTCAATATAATGTTTTTGATATTTTCTTTTTTTTTCATTGCTGTGTAGCATTCCCATGTACGATACAGTAGATTTAAAAAAGTCCATCCCATTATTGATGGATTTAGGTTGTTTCTAGGTTTGAGATGTTAGGAATAAAAGTACAGTGGATATTTTTACCATATTTTTGGCGGATATAACCACTCTTTTTTTGGATAAAAACTAGGAGTAAAATTGCTAAGATAGGTGCAATAACAAACCCCATAATTTTTCACTTTGAAAAGTCTTAATGAAGGAACTGATATCTGAGTATCTTTAAAGGAAACCCATTTATGAAGAGTCACATTTGAAGATGAAATTGGGCCTGTGTTTTGTTTAGCAGGTTCAGATTTCCTGCCTGTCAGACATTAAAGGAATATTTTTGCTTTAGTCCATGGGCTGATTCTTTCATGCTTGTGGGTAGATATTTATTTTTCTAGTGTCTAGTACACACAGGCACATCATGGATAAGGAGACATTTAATTGCCTGCTCTGTCTTTCTTGGATGATGTCACGCTCTCTTTTATTGGGCAACATGGCTTCAATGATCATAAAATAACAGAGAAAATCAGATTCACTTTATAGAAATTTGTCTTAGGATTAACTTGGAATACATTTTTTGCTTTGAAAGTGACGGGACATATATAATGTTCCATAATCTTAAAACTTAACTCTGACAGTATAATTTTTACATTACTTCTAAAGTAAAGAATTTTTAAACATCAGATGTCTGCTGGCAACATTTACTAATGAAGTGTGATGTTGAAAGGGTATGGGGAAAATTCCTGTGGTCTAGCAAAAGGGTGATCTGGCTAAAACTCCAGAGAACACTAGGAAAGTGCTTCAAATGAAGAGTATGTTTTCTGGAAGGGACACTGTAGTTCTCTTGTGGTAGTGTAACACTTAGCATGCTAAGAGATCTGCCTTAACCCCTCCCTCAACAAAGGTAGTCATTTCTAGTCTTTTCTTTTTAATGGAATTTAATTTGATAAAGAATAGTTTTTAAAAATAGAGATTGTTTTATAGGCAGTGCACTTTGGGTCTGCAAATTTCAGAGTAACTTTATTTCATTCTGGAGGTATTGGAAACTCTTCAGGGGCCCCACGAAGCCTAAATCTAGTAGCCTTATTAAGGCTACCATCTCCAGGCTCAGCTGCTCCAGCCTCAATCATTGCCAGTCTCTATGTGGCCTAACTATTGCATAGTCTCTCGGCCCTCAGTGTTTTGGTATAAGCTTCTTTTGCTTGGAGCATTCTTTCTCTGCCCAATTTGCTTAACTCTCACTCATCCTTTAGGGCTGTGCTAAACCTTTCTTTCTGAAGCCTCTCCATGGCCCTAGATTGGCTTAATTATTCTCTTCTATACTCCCTTATCCCTCTGTGCAGACACCCACCATGTAGTATCAAAATAAACTTTCCTTTTTCTCTGTCTTCACATTAGACTTGGAATTGCTAAGTATGTTGCTATCCCCATGGCCTAGGACATGATTGTTACACTGACATTTCAATGCCCATATCAATCACTTTTTACATGTAGGTGTTCTGAGAACTGTAAATGTCTTTACCAAGACCTGGACTGTACTGGCTGTCTTTATGCACTCTGTGTTGGTTACATTTTCATTGCTGAGAAAAAAATACGTGGCACCCAAGTAAACATTAGACAGCCCTCAGAGGATGAGTTGTCACAAGTACCATGCCCAGAGCTGTAAGAGATCCATAGATGATTACTACATGAACTGAGACTTTAAGGAGTGCATTTCAATAGCAGAGAGATGACATATCTACATATAAAAAATAATCTAAAGTACAAAGGGCACAGGACCATAAAGTAAGTATAAATACTAAAGTAACTTGGAGATTTGGAAGAAGAACTTTCCCCAACTCACTAGAAAAATTGAAGAATAGTTTATAAAGAAAACAGCATTTGAGGTAGGACTTAGGAGCAAGTAGTATAGGAAAAAGCAAAGATAAAAATCTCCAGTCTATCATGCAGTTTGTTTTGGCTAACAAGATTAGGTGATGTAAAAAAAAAAAGTATATAGGAAGGCCCTTAAATGTCATGTTAAGGAGTTTGTATTTGATTCCTGTCAGGTAGAACAGTCTTGGAAGACTGGAAGTTAGTGATTTAGTGGCACTAGCAGAGATATCCCTTAAAATTAATCTTGGTGTCTTCATATGATAGCTTCATATATCTTCACATCATATCTTTATATGATATGATATGGCATATCTTAGCAAATCATTATTAAGTCGTTAATTTAGCTGATAATTTTACTGAATAGCATAGAAAAAAATATAAGACCTTTAGCTCCTTGACCTTTTTTTAACCAGTCTTTTATTACTAGAAATCTAGATGAGGTAGCAGAGCTTATAACTGATTAGTTCTGAGGAATTGAAATTAAAACTAAAATTGACAGTATATAAATTATACTAACTGCAATTCACTATGTAGATTTCACAACCTACTATATGTTACAATCTGCTATTTTAAAACGTACTGTATATTTTATAGATAGAGAATCTGAGGCCCAAAGAATTACAATAGCTGTGTTGGTTAACTTTCATATCACTGGAACAAAATACTCAGTACCTGACAGTTAAAGGAAGAAAGGTTTATTTAGGTTCAGAGTTTTTAGAGGACTCATCCAGGGATGGTTGGCTCCAAGGCAGAAAGAGCATGACAGAAAGGTACGGTGGAGGAAAGCTGCTCACTTCATGGAAGCCAGGAATAGAGAGAGAAGGGAGCAGCTGTGGACAAGAATACACCCTTCCAAGTCACATTGCCAGGGACCTACTACATCTAAACAGTCTCCAGTTCTACAAGTGAAACAACTAGGGGACATCTTAGATCTAAATCATAACATTCTATTTCTATTGCCCAAAAGGTTCATGTCCATCTTATTATGCAAAGTACATTTAATCCATCTAGAGAGTCTCCCAAGTCTTAACAGTTCCAACATTGCTGAAAAATCTACATCCAAAGTCTCCTCTGGGACTCGAGGAAAACTCTTAGCAGCCCCTGTAAAAATAAAAAAGAAAGTTAAACACTCCAATCAACATACAGTGGCACAAGGTAAAAATTTTTATTCCAAAAGGAAGAATAAAGGGATAGAAGGGAATGAGAGCAAAGCAAGACTAAAACCCAGTAAAGCCAACATTAAATCCTGAAGTTCCATGTCCAGTGCATGGGGCAGATTGTGATGAGATATAAGCTCCACAGAAGTTGGGTAGCCTGCCCCTGCAGCACTGCTGGCTGAAGCCCATGTGACCTCTCTCAGACTGCTTCCACCCACTGCCTGCAGCTTTCCTCAGCAGATGGTCTACATTCTTGGCATCTCCAATTTTGTAGGGTATTCACAATACCTTTGGTTTAACTCTCACAACTTCATGGACTATTCTCTCAGAGAATCCTTGACTAGTAGCCCAGGTCTTTCTTTGAAACTTGGGTAGAAACTTCCATGACCTCATAACCGTCTCAACCAGTGTGTCTATAAAACCAGGACCATGTGGATGATGCCAGGGTCTGCCACCAGCTCAGGTAATAGCTTGGCCCCCTTGCACCATGGCTGTGGTGGGCTCTTATTGTTGGGATTGCTGAGTATAGTGAGTTGAATCCTGAGGTACCAATTCTCTTAGGATGCCTTCTAGAGAAGATGTCACAGGGACATTCTTCTCAAAGGTAAGGTTTACAGTTTTTCACTTTGGAGCCTGAGATAGGTGGGGTCTTGCTGATTTATGAGATTCCCTCAAGGTGTCTTTCCTTTTGTCTATACACAAAGTACTTGGTTTCTTTTTAATGCTGATCTTTTCAGCAACCAAGCTCTCCTTTGCCCTCTCCTTTGCAAATGCTTCCTTTTTTAGCAAAACTACAAACTTTTCAAAGCACTTTACTCTGTTGTTTGCTCCTAATTTTCTCCATAAATTTAGCTAAAATCAGCCAGCCCTATTCATGCTTCATCCTGAATATTGGGCTGCCTTTAAATTTCTTCTACGCAGTCTACCACATTTAAATTCTACCTCACATAAACTCTTAGGACATGGGCAGAATGTAGACTAATTCTTTGCCGGAATGAAACATGTATGCCCCCTAGTTCATTTTCAAATAGAATCCTCATTTCCAGCTGAAACCTATTGAGCCTGGCCTTTACTGTCTGCATTCCTATCAGCATTCTGGTCTTCTGAGCTCAGACCCATATCATACATCAAACATTACTCACCACATTCTTAGGCTTTTTTTTAGCTTGCATTGCCAGTATTTTTCAAATTCCTCCCACAAACTAGTTCCAAAAATTTTGAAAACACATGGTCAGATATTATCAAAACAACAATGGACTCAACAACTGGAATGGTTATTACTTTGCTGACTTGCCCTGAAATTTCTTAGGTACAGCTCCTATGCTGCACCAGTGCTTGCACTAGTCAGTTAAACAGAATGTCATAAAGTTCACTACTGAGTGATAACCTTTTGGTTAAAATTTCCAGGTCTAAAAGCGATACTTTTCTATTAGGCAGTCAGAGTTTATACCGTTCTGTAGAGAAATCATTTATTGTCTTTTGGATTATTTGACAACCTGTCATTGTAAGGGTATGAATTGCTGTTTAAATTCAAGAAAACTTGTGATTTTTGTATGTGAAAATTCATTTGAAATTCGAGGGCCTGAGATGTAGCTTTATGCACAGTACGTGCCTGGCAAGTACAAGGCTCTGACTTAAATTCCTGGTATGAAAAAGAAAGAGAGAAAGAAAGAAAGGAAGGAAGGAAGGAAGGAAGAGGGGAGAGAGAAGAGAGAAGAGAGAGACAAAGAATGAAAGAAAGAAGAAAAAAGAAAGAAAGAAAGAAAGAAAGAAAGAAAGAAAGAAATTCTGAGAGTAGAGTTGTCCAGTCTTCTATTTTCCAAGTTCTTGGTTGGCAGAAAAGGAAAGCACGAGACAGAAGATGAATGAAAATGGGGCAGGGCCTGTACGGTGAGTGGAGACTGAAAAACCCCAGGGTAGCAAGGATATCCCAGATGGAGGTGAAAGCACATTTTTGGGCCATGCCAGAGTTGTAGTCTTTTGGAGTTTTTATTACCTTCTTAGGCCCTGCTAACCACCGTGCAATATACCATGCCTCTCTTCAAAATCTCTATGCAGTTGGACTTTCTCTTCACTTTTTGTTAATTAAAAAATAAAACCTTTCCCTTTGTCCACCAAATCCATGAATCTAAGATGTTCTGGCTAGGCCAAGATTATTATCTCTGTACATATCCTTATATTTTTTGTCCACATCCCATTGTTCATACATGAAAACTGTAAGTTATTTTTGACTCTCTCACTGTTCTGTGCCCCACACTACACTTAGTTGTTTGCCAGGTCCTTTTGATGTTTCTTCAAACAGGAATTTCTTCCCATTTACCGTACCACTTCTATCTTACTAGCTTTAAAGCTCACTTCTGATACCACCTTTTTTAGGTTTGGAAAGGTCATTTGGCCCCAGTTGGAATTAAATGTTTGTCTCCTTACCTTCTACATAACTTTCTTTTTACTCAATATACTTCATATTGTTGTTTCCAGAAGTAGCTTTCCCAATAGATTAAAAACTTAATGTTGTATCTCACTGATATTTTATCCTCTGTGCCTAGCACATATCAGAAACTTAGTAAAATTTATGGAATGAGACATGAATAAATATTCAACTATTACCATATGTGGGGAACCACTCAGACTGCTTCAAAGCTCAGGGGCATCTAAGGACACCTGAGGACATGACCCTGCTTATCTACCACAGGTGCATACTGGGATATAGTTATGTAACCATGACTTAGCACAGGTAAACACACATGCGCTGGTTACAGCACTATACAAGAATGCAAATGTCAGATAACAACCTGTATAAGAATTATACAATAAAGACACAGGCAGCTCTTGTTCTTATGCTCTTGCATTCTTGTGCTCTGCTCTGCTCCATGTTGCCTGCTGTTGTTGCTGATGTCTTGCACATATGCATTCTTTAACCTTGGGATCTCACTCATGAAAATTTCCTTGGGGCCCCTGAGTGGACCAATACCATATATCTTTTCCATGTTTTTGAAGATGTGACCTTACAGTATGTTGGATATGTATGTATTTAACATTGTTTTTGGAACCAGCAGTGTCCTGGCAAACTGTTAGAACTTCCTAGCCTGTGAAATTCTGTGGCCTTTTGAAAGTTTGTGGTATCTCTTTCTTTAGCATATGCCTCACAGAACCTAGGAGCTTTGATGTACAAGTGTCTTTGTTAAACTATACCAAAATTTTGTTTTAAAAGCAATTTTCCCATTTACTTGCAGTCTTCCAAAATAAACCTGAAAAATTGCTGGAAAAATTAAGACAACAAAATGGCAGAACCTAAGACCTCTGAAAATTCTTTCCATTATAGCAGTGAAAAAAACTGGCAAGAATTGTCAAAGTTAACTTTTTCAGAATTTTGGAATTCATAGGATTATTTTATAATATTTACCCAAAGAGTCAAATGCAAAATGCCCATACACTAGAGACCCAAAGAATCCAGCTGAGGGCTGGGATCCCTCAGCTGGATGGAAATGAACTGAAATCTTACAACAATTTGGAGAATATTTATTCAAGAAAATTGGCAACATATTGGTAAGAGGAGTAAGTTTTTAATGTTTTCACTTGCCCTATTCCTATACCTTGCTCTATAGCTCTGCAGTATCCTTGAAGATCAAGAGCTTTTAGTCACAGGGAAAAGCAGCAGCCTGGTAGCCACCAGAGAAGACAAAATGGGGTTGGAGTCTGTGGTAGATTAACTAATGGTCAACTTATAACACCCAGTTGAACTGAATCAGTGTGGTTCTGGGGTGGAGGGCCCCCCTCAAGATTGTTGCCAACTGCATAAAAGGAGAACTGGAGGGGAAAATGCTATGCTATTGATTCTCCTGAAGAAGCTTGTCATGCTGGCTTTCCTGATATGAATTCAGTTCTTGTTGGAGGAGCTTGAGTCTTCACTGTTGCTGAGAATGGCTGTGGTTCTTTTTTGGGGAGCTCTGGTCCAGTTAGGGTTGATTGTGTCAACTTGGGGAGTCTAGAGGTTTGACTGAGTGACTCAGCAGGAAGTCAGGGTGTTTACTTTGTACACATCCTGAGCCTGTGGAAGAGGAGGGCATGGAGATTGTGTGAGAGCTACACACGCCCTGGGTGGGGGTAGGCTGTTAACAATGTAAGGGAAGGAGAGAGGCTGCTTGCTGTCTTTCCTCCCTTTTTACTGGTTGTTTTTGCTGTGCTCTGCTGCCATGAACAGTTTGCCCTCTGCTATGTGCGACTCTGCCTCAGAACCAGCCAAGTATGGACTGAAACTTCACTCCACAAACTGTAAGCTAAATAAACCTTTCCTTCCTTCATTTTGGGCATTGGGTATTTTGTCTCAGCAAGGAGAGAAGAGTAACCAAGACAGGCCCTTACGTTGAACATTGTTTCTTGGCTCCAGTACAGATTCATCAACCTGCTGGCACAGGTCCTTCATCCCATTGATGCAGACTTTCTAGCTTCTACCACTGGCCTTTGGGCCTTCCCAGTGCAATCCTTGATACAGACTTGCATGAGACATTGTTTTGGACTCTAGGCCTCCTGTTGGACTCATGGGGGCATTGTTATGGGCTCTAGATCTTCAGCTGGACTCATGCAGGACATTGTTGTGGGATCCAAGCCCTCAGCTGGATTCTTTGGGTCTCTAGTGTGAGGTCAGATTTCCTGCACTCTTCTGCATTTGACTCTTTGGGTGAATATTATAAAATAATCCTATAAATTATATATTCTGTATTAAATATTTGTCCTTGTAAACCCTGACTACAACGGAGCTCCTTTAAAACTTAATTTCTAGAACATTATTGCTATGTATTTCATCTGTGTGGTGGTTATATGAAAAACCCACTAACAAGACTGTTTATTTGACCTAATTCAAGGATACAGAAAGCTGTCTATGTAGGGCTGTCTACTCAGGGTCTTCTAAAAATATCTTTAGAGACAATCATGTAACTTCTCTGCTGCGTAAAATAGTAGATAATTTTTCTACCTAACCAAAAAGTTTTAAAGAAAAACAGGGAAATAATATTCTTTGGGGCTTTAAAAAGGTTGGGCATATTCCTGGGAATCTTGAAGACCATATGCATGCATAGGGCTGTGTGCATTGCAAAAGCTGAGCATAGGCTCAAGAAGGAGCTGAGTAGGTCCTAAGCTCTCCCTGTGGCTGTTATCACCCACCTAGTGGATGTTAAAGACATGCCTCAACATGTACATAGAGCCCCTCTGTGAAGACTGGGAAACTTTTTGGTTCCAGGAGTTTAAGAAAATCTTTGTCCAGTTATCTAAGCTAAACCAGCAGAAGCTTGAGTACCATAATTATTATTAAAGTAAAATGGAATAGGGAGAAGAAGCCTGTTTTCCCTTAAACCTTGTAGCAGCCATTTCTTCATCCATGAAGCTGAATGTTTGTAAGTCTTTCTGTAAATCTCCAGGTCTTTAAACAGACTAAAAGAAAATTCATATCAGGCTAATATTTAGTTTTTTAATTTTAAAGGCAATGCAAGAGTAATTTGTACTAAATTCTTTAAAGGGGATTGCTACTAGTCAGAAATAATTGTGTCAGATGTTAGATTTGACTTCTATAGTACAACCACTTTCAGATTGCTTTATTATCTGAATTCTCCTTGTATAGCAGCTATTCCTTTTTCTTCCCTCAAACCCGTTATGTACAATTTCCCTGTGCCTCTGCTCTTTGTCTCTGTTAAATTCATCTTCTGTTCTGGATTTCATTTATTCCATACATGTAGCTTTGACTAATGCTGGCTATGGGCAAATGTACTGCATTCTGAGAGTCTGTCTTCTAAGAGAAAAATCAAGACTGGAGACTGTAATGACCTACGTACTGGCTCAGCTAGGCCTCAGAGGGCGTGAAGAGCCAGAATCAAATTCTTTGGCTACCATTTTGCTCAGAGCCATCCCAAATGAAGCAAGGCAGTTGTCACAGGCTTTAAAGGTCTGTACTACTTTGACAAGATAGCTTGGTAATGACTCACTGAAACAGAGCTGGTGATAGGGAAATGGTTCTGGGGGGGCAGTACTAAAAAAAGACACAGAGCTCATGCATACATGCTGTACATTGATCCATCACCACCGTTCCTCACCCTTTCCTGGGTGCCAGAAACGGTGTTCTCCCACAGTCCTGTCAAATTAGTTTTTATGTGATTTTCTTTCTCTTTTTAAGCTAAGCGGTAGGTTCATGATTTCTCTTGCCTGTGAGAGGGGAAAGGTACAGTGTGATTTACCCTGCCTTGATCCAGTCCACTACCTCCTGGGGATATCCTGACCCAGATGATCATTTTTAGCCTGTTATTTCTTAAGCAGGGGCCAGGCGCTGAGGTCAGCAACAGAGAAGCTAAGAGGGCGCAGGTTCACTGGCAGATTTGGTATCAGTGAGTGTTCACTGGGGAACAAAGTAGACTTTTCATTTCTAAATTCTTTACATTTGAAGCACTAACAGAGACTGTAAGTTAATAATTAAACTATACTATTGGAAAAAGCTACTTAAATCTCTAAAAGATTGGAACTCTGTAGTATGTTTAAAGAAAAGCAATGCCTCTGGTTAACTGTGCTTCTAAAAGTGCTTTTACAGATTATAACATCAATTTGCACCGAAGTATTTTGAACAGTTGAATCTGTTTTCATAATCAGAAGATTTACTTCTATTTAGGAACATTTATTTCTATGAAGACAGCATGCTTCTGCTTTAGAAAACAAAAGCAAAATAATTTCTCTTTTCAAGTCAGTTAAGCATATCCCACAATGCCATTTCCACAGGAAACTACACCCATAGGCTGCTTAGGAACCACTTGGGGAAAATCCCTGCAGCTACTGAAAGCTACACAAAGGGGTCCCTGCTCTCTCTGAGCTCTGCTTCCAGTAGGAGTCAGGGAGCCTTCAAGAGCTGAGAGAACGTGTGTGTTGGATGTCTTAGCCTTGAACTTGATGTACAATTTCTCATACAAATAGTACTATCAACTGTGAAACATAAAATAAATTAAAATTTTCTGGTTACAGATTAAAATAGGTTTTTATGGGGTTCTTTAAAAACTTACCTACTACCTACAATGCTATTTCCTTAGAAAATGTTTTATAAAGAATTGAGAGCTAGGGCTTCTTCGTGA
The DNA here is from genome assembly GCA_004027595.1 of Dinomys branickii. Taxonomy (NCBI): domain Eukaryota; kingdom Metazoa; phylum Chordata; class Mammalia; order Rodentia; family Dinomyidae; genus Dinomys; species Dinomys branickii. The sequence continues at coordinate 24,514 of PVLD010021776.1, forward strand.
GTCAGTCTTGAGTCTTTAAGCAGACTCCTTCCTCACAGGTGGTACAAAAATGAATTTGAATTTTTAACTCCTCTCATATTCTATGGTCCTAAGTTCAAAAAATGTGGCCTGTGAACTAGTAAAGTTTAGTTTTATTTTATTTGGTTACTTTACTTTGAGAATTAACCATAGTTTGAGATAGGAAAACCAAACTGTTTTTTTTTTTTTTTGCTACTGTCACTACTCAACATTTCAGATACCAGATATGTGTGGGTGTGTGTGAGGTGTCCCCACATACCTGGAAATTCTGTAGCAGGCACCAGACATGTGATCTTAGTTTAATTCTGACAGTATCTACCTGGATTTAGGGTCAGGTTCCATAGGTTGAAAGCTCAGTCCCACAAGACTGCCCCACCTCAAATGCTAGTTCTATGTCCCGGGCTATAACCCATCTTGTATGCTTCCAACCAAATGACTATGAATCGGGATTCCTATGACCCCTTCCTTGGGTTTTATAAGTTTTGAGATGACGTATGGAACTCAAGGAAACACTTTAAGTGCTCATTTCTCATAAAGAATATTGTGAAGGATGCAGCCGGCAGCCTAGTTGAGGAGGCAGCAAAGCAGGGGAGAAGGAGCATAGAGCTTCCCTGCGCTCTGCTGGCACACTGCCCTCCAGACATGTCCACATGTTCAGCAGCTGAGATCTCCAACCCCCAGAGTGCAGTTTTCCATGAATGCTTCATCATGTAGGTACACATGATCTATTTTTTATACAATTTCCAGCCTCCTTCCCCTTCCCAGAGGGTGAATGATGGGGCTAAAGCTTCTGAGCTTCTAATCATTGCTTAGTCTTTCTGGCAACCAGCCATCATCCAAGACCCCATCAAGAATCACCTGATTACATGAAAACATGGCCTGTTACCCAGGAGATTCCAAGGGACTAGAAGCTCTGTATCTGGAACTGGGGCCGTAGATCAAGTATTGGAACAAAAGATGTGCCTAACATTCCTAGGACTTAGGAAATTGCAAATGTTTTAGGAGCTCTATGCCAGAATACAAGAACAAAGACCAAATACATATTTCATACTATACTGCATCACAATAGTCAGTTATGAATCCCAAGAGCAAGTTGTATTTACCTTCTACTTCAAGAGCCTTCCTTGTAGAAGCCATAGGTAGATAAAATGGCAAATAAAATACTGCAAAGAACATCTGATCTTCCAGGTAAAACATTACCATTTTCACAGTTTTATAATCTTTCAGGCTTATTGCAGTCCCTTCTAAACCACTGGCCGCTAGAAATCTCACCAGAAAACTCCCTGTGACATAGGAAAGAGTCAGGTGTGTAGGTATTACTGTCTCACCTTGATACCCTCCTGCTGGGAGAAGCGAGATAAATGTATATTTATAAAGAATGCTCCATCAGGGAGAAAAGTTTTGAAGTAACTCTGGCCCGATTTTTCAAGACAGTTTTAAATGGGACTTTGAGAAAAAAAAAAAGATAAAAAGAGTTGTTAAACTTTACTTGTGTTTCTTGCAGTTTTATCCAAGTATGAAAACCAGATTACTATTTTTGCTGACTACCTAGAAGAATTCCCAGATACAGATGAGCTGGTATGGATCCTGGGGAAGCAGCATCTCCTTAAAACAGGTATAGCTTGACAGCAATTGCCTTTGTGAATCTAACTAAGGTTGCAGCTGAGGTTAAGGTCCTGCTCTGCTTTCCTTCTTAGGCTGATGGAGCCATTTCCTTGACAGACACTGATGCTACTGTGAGGCAGATGTGCACTATAGCAAGTGGAATTTAAGCCTCAATCCCCTTGCTTGCTGTGTAGGCCTCTTTCAAGATCTGGAAAGTCGCTAGTAGTATGTTCAAACATAGTTACAGGTTTTTGTACAGTTTGTAAAAGTAATATATTTTTTTATTGTTTTTCTTAAAGGAGAACTTCCAAATTCTACACATACTGAGTTTCAAAAAACATGGACCCATTCCTCATTATCACCAAACAGTATCCAGCCTTTGTTAACTGGGCTACATATTCCTCATTTCTCTCACGCATTGTCCATCTCAGTAGAACCACCCAGGGACTTCTGAACAAGCCATGGCTGTCAGAAACAATAGCAGACAAAGTCTTATGTTTTAAATCTTTTTTCTGACTTTTGCCCTATCTCTGTTTAAGGGGCTGGGGGTATAGCTCAGTGGAATAAGCGCTTGTCTAGCAAGCGCAGGGTCCTGAGTTTGATCCCCAGTACCGCAAAAAAAAAAAAAAAAAAAAAAAAAAAAAAAAAAAAAAAAAAAAAAAAAAGACTAAAGGAACCCTATCTCTGTTTATTCTAGTTTTCTATAGAACTTTTAACCATTGCAGCTGGATGGAATAGGGCTTCAATTTTTCTTTACTGCCACATTCTTGTAGATTGGGAAATACTTTTTAATCTGAAAGTGCTAATGATCCAGCACCCATTATAGCCTGAACTTGGGAAGAGGCAGCTCTGAGATTTATGTTTCTGAAAGATCCTCTTTAGTGGACCTAGCATGCTAAGTAAGGAACAGGAAGAAGCTGATCAAAAGGCAGGAGAGGAAGTTAGGCATTGCCCCCTCCTCTTGAGTTTGGCTTCATTATTTTGATTGGAGAACTGGACTGGGTGAGAGTCTGGAGACAGCAATTAGGAGACTTTGTGTCTTCAGAATCTTCTCCTGCCTTGGTCATCACTCTCTCTTTCTACATTTTAACTTCTTTTCCCAGTATTTGAAGTGTAGGGATTGGAGAGGACCTCTGCTAGTTCTGTTTTCCAGGATAACAAGAATCTTCAGTTTGCTGAATATGCCCATAGTCAAATTCTAAGCTAGGAAATACATTTTGAGTGAAATTATTGTTAAAATATGCATGCTCTCTTCCCAGCATAAAACAAAGCTAGACTGCACAACAGCTGCAGAGGCAGGAGGCAGTGGTGTGAACATTGGAGAAACCAGCTATATAATAACAGCAGACATTTGGCACAGGCTTACTGTGTACAAGGCACCATCTAAGCGCTTCACATGTATTATGCTCACAAGTAGCTGAAGTAGGTGTTATTCTCCCCATTTTGTAGATGAGGAAACTGAAGCTCAGAAAGGTTAAGTAACAAGGTTACACAGCTGGTAAGTAGCAGAGTCAAGGTGCGAACCCAGGCAGTGTATAACTCTAGAAATCTCACTCCTAACCATTGTACATCTGCTTCCCAAAATGTGCTAGGCATTGGGGTTAGGAAGGGGGAGGGAAATCCAGACAGCTCAACTTTCTCATTTGCTTAAAGGAAAGGAATGAGAGAAAATGGAAACTATTGGCTAAAACTGGATTTCTCTTTCTTTTAAAGCGTGATGACTATAATTCCTACACAGAATACAAATATGGATATGTTGTTAAGCGGGCAAGAGATGACTAAGAAAAGTGCCACATCTAAGTAGAAATGGAAATTAGGAAGTTGAATTGATGGCTACTGAAGTAAATTTGCCATAAAACTTAAGAAAGCATGTTTTGAATAAAGACAAAAACATTTGTGATGTTATACGTTGAGTTAAACTACAAACGTCAGTTGCACTAGGTATTATGGGTAAATGTATTGCACATTTTGTTTGCTTAGTGAGGATATTCCTTTTCAGTTAAATGCATGCACATGTGAACACACACATACATAAGCACACAAGCCCCTAGTTTTAGATAACAGACAATTTTTTTAACAGTAACATTGGTGAAAGATCCAACCACCATCATTCAGACTGGGCACAGTTGCTTTATGAGTGGGTTATATAGGACCCTTCCTTTTCTTATTCCTTGTCCTTTGGCCATGACTTCAGTATTAGTACCTTCCGGGGCCATGATATTTAATGACAGAGAGACAGGAACCACTCAATATCATTTGACTGACCAGTCAAGTAGCTCTGGCCATAACAGAAGTGAAGGGGAAATACTGAAACTATTTGGCTGAAATAAAATTGGATTTCCTATGAATTTTCTTTAGGCCTATAACAATGGAATTGACTGATTATTTTGAAGTAAGTTTACTACTGGCTTAGAAGTCAAACACAGGCATTTTTAAATGGAATATGGTGACTTAATTTTATTTTTCCATCTAATTACAGAAAAATCTAAGCTGTTGTCTGATATAAGTGCTCGTCTATGGTTTACATACAGAAGGAAATTTTCACCAATTGGTAGGTATATCATTTATTATACTGTGCTTTCTTCCTTATAGATAGCTTCCCTGAGGTTATCAATGACTTCATAGAAACCTTAGAATTAACAGCTCACTATGGCAAAACATTTGATTTAAGGGAATAGTTAAGTCTTATACTTTACCCAAAATTTCACTGCTTAAAGTACCTCATCATGCACAGTTCTGTGGTGTTGACATGTTATACCAGTATACCTTTGACTCTGCTTCCAACTGTCCAGACAACAGATAGGATTATTTATTTTCTTTTGAGAGTAAGGAAAAATGAAATCAGCTTTTAATTTGGGTAATATCTATTCAATTACAATTTACTGTTTATAGAACTATTTGATTATTAAAGATAATTCTGCATTGAAGAAAATAAAATAATTCTAAAATGAAAGCACCCACTTGACATTGGAAGATGTTATGATAGATTTCCTCACAACTAATTCTAGTCTGTTACTAGCTCTCATTCAGAAAAAAAGGCACATCAAGAAGTTAAGTAAATATGCTCCCTCGAGAGGTTGTATAAGATGTTTGCAAGCAGGGTGATTACTTCCTAATATCTGGCCCTTTAGGGAAATGGTAGAAGCTACTCTCCTAAGCAGAAGCCTGTCTGACCAATTTTAAGGCAGGGCTGAACCTAGTAATTGGAGTGAAATACCCTTTCTGCAAAGGACCAAAATTGAAATTCCACATTTTCTTTGCTCTTTATAGAAAGTCTCTAAGCAGTAACACAAAAGAACAATTCCAGTGATTCTAAATGGTTAACTTTCTCTGGGTGAGGAATTCTTTGCAACGCTGGAAGATATTTCCAATTCAATTCTGACAACATTTTGTCAACAGATGGTCTCTTCTTTATGTATACCTCATTGCGTCTTTCCCGTACTGATCTGGCCTAGAATTTGAACATTAGCAAGAGGCAGAGCAGAGGACTTCCCTTCGAGCTCACAAATTGGCGCACTCCTTTCCATCTTGCTGTAGCAACTCTCCTTCCGTCCCTACCACAAAAGGAAAGGGGTGACCACTTTGGCAACCTTGTCTTGCAAGATTGATGGTCCCCTTTAAAGTTAACCTTCTGAGATCATGCTTGGCGTGTACTTTGCAGCTTCCATGTGGGGGAAGGAAAACAATGAAAGCAAAATATCCCCTCTGTCATCTAAGCTATCTGGTTTCATTGGTCCCTTGATAAAAGATATTGATAGATTGTTCACCCTGGTCACATAGATGGACTTTTCTTTACAGCAAGTGTTCTTAAAATGAAACCTGTTGCCTTATTTCATTTATTAACCGGTTTTGTATATTTTATTTTTTTTTTTTGCGGTACTGGGGATCGAACTCAGGACTCTGCGCTTGCTAGGCAAGCACTTATTCCACTGAGCTATATCCCCAGCCCCGGTTTTGTATATTTTAAATAGTACATTTCTAATTTCTTAATAGTATGTTACATTACTTCCGTACTTTTAACAGCAGGTATTTGCATCATCTTGTGTGGATTCTTGATCACATTCAAAGAAATTCTGTCATTTAATTCTTACAGCACCCATTGATAGTAGGCAGAGTAAATTATTATCTCTAGTCTATAGATGACACTTGGATTATGAAATTAGAGACTGGTTTTCTAATATCTAATCTAGGACTCTATTTTACTTTGTCCTTGTTCACATCTTTTTAAATGTATATTTAAAACAGTGAAGTGCCTTCCAAATGTCTTTGACCATTGTGATGACTACTTCTGGTAGTATTTGTTTTTTAACTAGGGTAAGACTACCTTTAATGAGATGTCCAGGGCCATGTGGGTAAGGTGTACAAGGCAAAATTTGGCCAGGCAAGCGATGATGTGGAATAGATTAAGTGTTGGTAGTCATACATAGCAGTCATTGATTAAAAGTGCGTGCATACCTAGATGTCTTCAAAGCTGGGCATGGTGGTACATACCTGTAATCCCAGCACTCGGGAGGCTGAGGCAGGGAGATTCAGGCTAGACTGCAAAGTGAGTTCAACTGCAT
>PVLD010021777.1:0-30697 GCA_004027595.1 Dinomys branickii
CGACACGCGCGAAACGTGGGATTGCCGGGCGTCTCCGCCGCTAACAAGCCAATCTCTGTCGGGAGTCGCCGGGGGCTGCGCCGGCTCGGGAGGCGGGAAGGATCGAGGCGTCCGTATTCCCAGGGTGCCAGGGCCCAGCAAATCCCTCTCTCCGCTTCCGGCGGCGCCCTCCACGCGGCTCGCCCGACACGCGCGAAACGTGGGATTGCCGGGCGTCTCCGCCGCTAGCAAGCCGATCTCTGTCAGGAGCCGCCGGGGGGCTGCACCGGCTCGGGAGGCGGGAGGGCCCGAGGCGGCTGCGCTCCCACTGCGCTTGGACCGATCCCAGCTTCTTCCCTGCGGGGATCGTCCCTGGCTCCCAGCGTCTGGGACTTTCCCACGTCTCGCCCCGGCAGCCTGGTCCGCCCTACCACATCTCCCCCGGCATCTCAGAGAAATACGCCCAGTTTAAACTTCCCAGCCGAGGTCCCGGCATTCCTCATTTAACATTCTTGACCTCTGACCTCTAAAGGCCAGGAATACTTCCAGGCCATGATGTTACAGGAAGCTACAGATAGGCAAGTATGGGGAGCGAGAATGATCCATTAGACATCATTATGAATTCACATTTAGCATAAGAAACCATACAGATGGTCAAATAGAGAAAGGTTTACATGTATACTTATTTAATATACTATATAATAAATGTTTATTACAATGTATATACATTTTGTGATGTATATACACATATATATATTTTATATTACCTATCATAAAGTCATCAATAATAAGCATGGACATTAATAAAATAACAATGTTCAGGGCATATACATTCACATAATGTGAAAAAAATTATACTTCTGTAAAGTGAATCTTCCTCTGTAGAGAGCACTTCACAGTCCTCCTGAAATCCCAGGAAGTTTATATTTGTAAGCCTGTGAAAGGTTATCAGAATTCAAGTGACTTAATTCCAATCTACCACATCCAGTGCAACCCATAGTGAGAATAAAGACACTAAGACATATCTGTAGTTATGGGGGCCCAAGGCGTTCTAAGTCTAGCCATGATGAAGGCTATCCAGAACAAAGGTCCATATCCAGGATTGAACCCAGATTTTATTCATTTGTGAAGAAAGGAGTGGCTTGAGGGTGAGTGACAATAAGATTGGCAAGAAATGCATGCGTGCCATGAGTTGCACTAGGTAAGAGGCCTGAACTCATCTCTGCCATAAGCACAGAGAAGGATATGCATAAGATAGTATCTAATATTCTGGAGTCGGTGCTTCAGCTCCAATGTGTAATCTTTGAAGCCTCAGGAAGTCAGAGCCTCTATTCCCAAGGCTTGATCCCAGCCAACAACATGGAGCACTGGCTCACACATCCTGCCTTATCCTGCCTCACTCAAGGAGCAACAGGAGATAGGGAAATGTGCCTGCCATCTCCAAAGATTACCCTCAGCACCTCGGCTAGAACAATATACATTGCTTAAAGCCAACTGAAGGAGCAAGGAAAAGTCCTAGCCAGCTCTTTACATATCAGTACATGGAAATAAGGTCAGGCTCTGCCAAAATGGAGGCAATTGCTCCTCTTTCAAGGGGAGTCACCCAGGTGGTCCTCCACATTCCTCCTCCAAGCCTGTAATCCCATATTAATTCTCCAGTTCAGGTGATGCTATATCTGTTTGTTTCAAGGAGGACATACAAGCATTTGGAAAAGGACTGCACAAGCTCCCCTATCCCATTTACCCATTCCTGTGCATCTGTGCCCACTTACCATGTGTTCTTCCTGTTATCATACAGGATCCAGGACTTGACCAGGTTCACAGCTAATACTCAGCCTAGCTTACGCAGTGTGTCCCATCTCTCACAGTCTTCAGCATCAGTGCAGCAGTTCTTTCTCATTAACATTTCCTTTCCATTAAATCTTTCTTGTCATTATGCCAACATAATACCATTTCCATTGTTGTGAACACAACCTTGCAATCTTCTTTCTTCTCACCCATTTATTTCTTCCTCAAAATCTTTCCAAAAGTGGCCAATCCTCTCCTTCCACCTCTGCCTACTTCTAATTCTTTCTTAAACTCATTCTGATGAGGATTTTTCTTTACTACTACATCAAGGTCAAACAATTTTTGTCAACGTCACCATGACCTCCATATTGCCGAACCCCACAGTGGGTCTCTGGCAAGTATTAGCTGACATTTTCCACAGCTGGTAATTCTCTCATCCTTGAAAGTCTTTCTTCATTTGGCTTCTAGAACTTCACATATTTCCGGCTTCCCTTTCACCTCATTGGTAGCTCCTGCTCAGCCGCTGGTATTTGTCCTTGCATCTCTCTAACCCCTCAGTATCAGAGAGTTCCAAGGCTAGAAGTAACATGTCCCCTCCGTCCATCTGCACTTAGTCTTCGTGTGATCTCCACTCGTTGTTCTAAACACACCTCTAGTCTAGTGCTCCCAAATGTGTATCTATGGTCCATACTTCCAACTTGAATACCAGTCTCAAACACTCAACTGCCTAAACTACTTTCTATCTGGACAGCTAATGAGCATCTCAAACTAGTCTCCTGATGATCCTCTTCCCTCCCCGGTTCTGCTGTTCCTAGAGACTTTTCCTCTCACTGATGGAAATACTGTCTTTCCAGATGCTCAGTCCAACTACTCTTATTTTTGTCCATTTTGTTTTACCCATATGTCAAGTTTGTGCCATTATCAAATTCTGTTGGCTCTACTTCTAAAATAGATCACAAATCCCACCACCTCCATCACAGCCACCACCAGCATGCTGGCCAAAGCCATGGTCATCTCTTAGCTGGGTTAGCTTCATGACTTGCTATCACATTGCCAGGCATCTGCTGTTCCCCATTCTGTGGATCACCAACAGAGCTAACATGTGATCCTTCTAAGCACATCCTGTCCCTGATTAAAATTGTTAAAGCCCAGGTCATTACAAAGACTTAGCAGTCAATACAGCGGCTTTCATTATTTGGACCCTCTTAATGTGATCACTGCTGTTATGAAGATGAAAATGCTTTGGTTACCTTTAGCAGATGCAGCCCTGAACCAGAGTTCACATTGGCAAGAGAATGGCCTAGATGACCTCCCCATCCCCCACTCCCTTACCAATATCTTGGGGGACAAATTCCACAGCAGTGCCAGATCTACTTAGCAACCTGGTGCCTCCCAGTACTTCTCTGCATTTACTCCTTGTCACCACCCATGGCATTCATTCTTCATAATCACACCAGTCTTCTTGCTGGCCTTTGCACAACCCAGGCATTCTGCCCAGCTCAAGAGCTATTTTCTGCAGCATCTTTTTCTCCACAAGATCTACTCTCTCACCTACTCCATGTTTTTGCTCAAATGCACCCCCTGAAAGTGAGGTGTTCCTGGCTTCCTATTTAATATCATACTCAACGTTTCCTTTGCTCCCTAACCCTCTTCCAAAAAAGAAAGGAAAAACCTTTGTCCACAGCATTTATCATCAAATACATCACAGAACCCACTTACAATTTTCTTTGGTGTATCTATTGTCTGTCCCTGCCCTGGAAAATTTGCTTCATAGGGCAGAAAAATTCCTTTTTGCTGTTCATTGTTGTTTCCCTGGTACCTAGAATTCCACCTGCCACATAGTAGGCATCTAGATCCTGTATCAGAAATGAAGAAGCTTTTACAATATAAGGAATACACAATATACTCCTGTTCTCTACTCCACTAAGCAAAATTTCTTTCCCTAGTATTTGAGTTATATCTGAGTATATTTTATTGGACTTTCTCAAGTGCCTGTTTCCCATGCAGCACATACGTCCATGGACCTCACTTCATCGATTTGTCCTCTATTTCCCAAAGGAGATTTCTGAAGCAAACATTTGCGTAGCATGATTAATTGGCCGAAAGCTTTCAGTAAGCAAATATTGCCAATAAACAATAAAAATGGAGACATTTAATTGTTTTAAAGCCCAACACATATATCTGTTTGGGAAATTAACTGTCCAAAGATGATGGAAAGTCTATCAAATGATAGTTGAGGATGATTTCAAAATGGCAAAGTAACCTCAGTGAATAATGAATACCACAGTTGTGTCTGTTGATTTGTAATTAAACAGAAAGCAGCCCTAATTGTCTTAATAGGCATTTAACTAAAATCCACTGGTTTCAAAGACACAAAGATGTGTGTTCCTTCCTCACAGTATTACAGTTCTTTCTTTGTCTATAAAATGTTAAGTGGAGAAATATAAGATCTTTCTTTATTGTCTCTGGAAAATATCATTTTATTTTCTTTATCAAGACACGGCAAAGTCATTCTTATGGTAATATTGCTCCCCTTGGAAAGTCTGGCTTAATTTTATGTATTTACAACAAAACAAACATGTTACCCTTGTAGAAATCTGTCATCTGTTGCTGTTTGTTTGAGCTTAGCTGGGGATGAGAAACTGGGTTTAAGGAGAAAGTGACAGCACCACTGGGACAGAACAGAGTCAGTCCCACAAGCAGACAGCTGTGTCATGCTATGTCACATACTATGAACTTCTTTGGCCTCAAATGGAGGTCTGTAAATAACAGGAAACAGCCTGATGGACAGGTATGAAGCTGGACAGGTAGAACCTTATGGAATGGCTGCTGTCTTTATACCATGTGCATTCTCTGTTGCTGTATATTATTTTCACGAGTTAGCATGGCAGATTTTTAAAGCCACTGCAGAGTTTCCAAAGGTCTCTAATGTCACTACTGTCAAAATAGAGCAAGTCACAGAGGAGTAGAAAGTATTCTCTCTATGCCTGTTCCACAAAACAGTGATGCCTTGCTTTGTAAATGCTGTATGCCGCAGCCATAAAGTTCATAAATCAGCTGATTTCTATCAACCAAGAGAGCTGTTGGTCCACTCAACATGGTTGACACTCTCTACTGATGTCAATTTACTTAAGTGCCACTTTCATCCTTAAGGGCTTTTAGCATATCTGAACTGTACGTGTAAGCAGAAAAATACTTTTATTAATATCTTAGGAAATGTATGTGTTTTCACATGTAAAATTTTAAAAATGATGTCCTAATTTAAATACATAAGGTATCATTGTTTTATCTTATTCCACCATTTCTCATAATAACCACAAGGTAACTGCTCTTAAAGATATGCTGAATCAGTCTTTCTCTTTCTTCCTGTGTGTCTGTTTTATGCAGACACAATTAGTCCAATAGATGTGCTTTTATTGCCAAGTGCAGAAATTAGAGAGACCATCTGGTCATTAGAAAATTATCTGGTGATATACTATGGAAGATTCAGACAATGAGGTCATAATTTTGAGCCCCGTTTGGGCAACTTACTGCCTTAGCAAGTTCCTGCTTCAGAATAAAAATCAAAACTGGCCTGGGGATATACTTGAATGAGAATATCTTGAGGTCAATTCCCAGCACAGAAAAGAGAAAGAAAGGAGGGAAGGAAGGAAGGAGGGAAGGAAGGAAGGAAGGGAGGGAGGGAGGGAGGAAGGAAGGAAGGAAGGAAGGAAGGAAGGAAGAGAAAGAAAAGGAGGAAAAAATAATAGAAAACAGAATTTAATCCTTCAAATAATATCTTTGCTCTGGCCACAAAATAAAGAAATTGACCAATCTTTCAACACTTTCCTTGCTTCTGCTGAAGTGATGCCAGTTTGACAGGTCTGCTTGACTCCTTTTCCCCCAGGCAGGCAGAGACGGTCGCCATCGATGTCACTGGAGAAGTGAAATGGTACTACCCTTCCAACGGCACCACTGTTTTTGCTTTAGCTAAGAAGGCACTACATAGACCATCTCTTTGGAGACTTCATAATTATCCCTCGTTATACTTTTTTCAGGAGTTCCACAATATCTATCTTATTTTGTTTAACCCTGAAGTGATAATTTCTCAGTCAAAGGATTTCACTGGTAGAGGAATCCACTCTGCCTGACATTGCTAGATGCAGGTAACATAAGAATATACAAAACTCAGGCTTTTACTCATCATAAGATGAGAAACTATTGAAGGTTTTGGACAGAGGAAAACAACATGGTGCATTAGGGTTTCTTGGGCTCTGCTTGCTCATTCCTGAGACATGATTGCAGAGAAAAACAAATGTAGGCAGAGGAGTTAGGAGGCCAGAGCCAAAACAGAGGTGAGCAAGCAACATAGATTGTAAAGTTATAAATAAGAAGGCATCTCTTCCCAGATGCATTCAGAGGGCAAAGCTTCTACTGCTTTCTAACATACAGGATTTGGGTTATGAGCTGGAAGACTCCCAGGAGTTTCCCCCAAAACTGGAAAACTCTGAGGGACAGATTTTAGAATTTGGGGATAAACCATGAGTGTTGTTTTGGTGGTGTCAACTTCAAAGTGGTAACTGCATGTTCAGTAAAGCAGGGCACTTTCTGGGATCCCTTCTTTGAACTAGAGAATATTCAGTGCAGTGGTTCTCCACCTTTACTGTATGTGACAGCTGTCTTAGAAGATGACCAGGATGCTTCCAAACCAATGATGTAAAGAACTTCTGGAATAGATCCCAACATGGAGAAGGGTTCAGGACTACTCGTTCATGGCACCAGTGGCTTCTGGGCTTGGGAAGATCAGAGCAAAGTCAGCATCATCCACCAAACTTTCCTTATCAGACATCTTGGAAAATCGATCCTATGGGAGTGTTGACTTTGCAGATGGATGAAGGTGGTCCTAATGCATTTCCCGTCCCCTTAGAGAACTTTTATAATTGAACTGGGGTGGTAAAGACTGATTAATGACATGCATTTTAATTTTAGAATTTCGTGTGGCAAAGTATTAAAAAGTTCTGGAATACAGGTATCCTTCCAAATCTCTTGGAAGCCAAGCCCCTGCATACTCCATTCACCTACAAAGCCATCCTCAAAGAGGATGAAATCAAGGCGGAAGGAAGCACCCTACGCCTTTGCCAAAAGTGTAGTTTTGTCTGAGGTACAGCCTAGTAATTGAGGCCTGAGGGAAAGTCCTAAGGTGCCACTGATTCTTCTGCTCAGCTGTAGCAGTGGCCTGCATGCCGTACCCTGACCTGTCTCTGCATGGCAGCTCAACCCGCAAGGCCCAGCGTCCACGTTTTACTGCCTGAGGACTTTCACTGCACTGAAATGCCCACTCTGTCCACTTCTGACCTAAGCTGAAATTTCCAAGTGATGGACACTACAGCAAACAGCTGTCCAACTGGAACTGATGGGCACTTGTACCCAATCATTTTACAGGGGCAATTCTCGGTCATGCCTCCCCCTGCCCTCCAGGCTTCCTGAAAGCCCAACAGGGAATGAGCCTGAGGTGCCTACAGTTGTTGGTAGCATGCACTTTACTGACCACTTTCTCTTCTCTGTCTCCTGCTCACACAGTCCTGCCAATATATTCAGGAATTTCCCCTCATGTATACTATTTGTACTGAAATTAATAACTCCAGGCCAGCCTCTTGAGGAACTGATACTAAGATAGCATAAAACGATGCCCGGTGTAGCCATAAATGAAAGATGATGGACAGAGGTCAGTTTAGACAATGATGAACAGAGTTATGAGTGTGGTTGCAAAAACTGTCCTGTTCTGCATGTTTGATGTATGATGATTACTTAGGAAATTTGCCTCTCTGCTGGAGAAGGGACTGGAGTGACCATGGAAAGGGGAAACAGATGCACTCAGCCTGCGGCCTCACGCATCCGCTGGATGAGCAATGACTATAATTTTCCATGAGCAGACAATAAAAAAATTCACATAAAACTTTTTACTGGGTAAGTGACACTGCTTAATACAGTCAGCAATCAGAAAGCTACCCCGAGGACAGAACTTTCCTGCCTATTAATGTAGAGAAAATGGCTAGCTTGCATCCCAAGTCTCAGAATGTAACACTGGAGACGCTAGGATCCATTCCAAAGGAGTTATAGGACTAGCAAAGTACAAGAAAGATGTAGCAGATGTGTGTTGCAGAAAAGATAATAAAATAAAATCTAAGTGTTTCAGAGCTCTTGGGGCAAATTTAATCCATGGGGCTTGGGGAAACTGGTCTTTTTCATATAGGACAAGAAAACAATATGTGTCTCCATTTTATGAAGGGTAAACTCTGAACCTCAGACTGTCTTTGAGACATCGCCAACATGCAAAAATATTATTTTATAAGGACTCACAGCTTGATATTTGTAATTAGATCATACTCTGAAGATTTCCTATTCAGCATGGGCAGATGGCAACACGTGAATACAATTTGTCAACAGCCCCTGTGTGAGAATAATTACTCTTTCTCCACCTCCCCAATCTTCAAACCTGTGAGGTGCTGATGCCACACCCTGTCAAGTCAGCTTGTAGGAAAGAACCAGGGTACTCACATCTGTATCTTGACTTACTCCATACACACATACTAACACAACTCCCCAGGGCTTTACCTCAGTTACGCAGTAAGAGAGAGTTTGGAGGGAGGCAGTGGTCAGTTCTGCTGTCCTAGCATTACTACAGCTAAACATAATATATTATTTGTATGGGTCCATCCAAGTGCTATAGTAAAGATCTACATTTGTATCTAGCTTTATCCCTATACACCATTTCTTGATGTTAAACAAAATGAAAATCTATTTCATACTGTTATTACAATCCAGTGCAATGTGTGCTTGTGTGTGTGTATGTGTGTGTGTGTGTGTATTGAATATAATTTGTTTTGCAGTCACACAAGGACTGAAGGTACTTCTATCTAAACTAAACACAAAGCCTTAGGACAGAAAACAGAAATCTTTATTTTTGAAAGACCAAAATAGTAAATATTTTCACATCTATGTGCCATATAGACTCTGTTGCCATTCAGTCATAGCTAGGGTATAGGTCTTCATGAATAAAATTTTAATAAATGGACACAGCTGTGCTGCACTAAAACTTTATTTCTAAAAACAAATACTCACAGGATGTAGTATGCGGAATGCTGCCCTGGGGCACTGAAGACTTCCACTGGCTTTTACCAAGGAAAAGAGAAAGTAGAGTGTTGAGTCTTGTGGGAGATACATTTAGAGTCAGCCAGGGACAGAAATAACACTTTACTCACATTGCTAGGGTCACATGGCCTCACCCATCTACAAGGGAGTCTGGGAAATGTAGTTGAGCTGTGTTCCTAGAAAAAAGAGAAAACTAATTTTGTTAGTTTACAGCATTCCATCTGAGAACTTTTAATGATTTGATGTTTATGGAAAAGATTTTATGAGATTCTAAATAATGGAATTTAAAAGCCCAATTTGGAACTTTCTAAGTCTATGAAGATAGAATTTTGCCTGCAACTGTACAATGTTTCAGAAAAGCATCATTTAAGCAATTTCAAAATGTCAGCTACTTTCCTGTACTTAAGAATATTCAGTGTTTCTGTGTGACTAAATTCTGCAACTCTTAATTAGGAACTAAAAGAGATTCTGCTGGATTTCTATTTGCAAATAACTTGTTAATTGCCTTACAATTTATACACATGGGTAATAAATCTCTATTTTTAAAGTTCATGTTAAATTCTTTACTGAACATGCGTCTTCCCTCAAATTAATGAGATTTAACTGCATCTATGAGCTTGGCTAATAAACCAAATTATTTTATGTTGTATTAAAGGACAATTCAGGATATATTTCTCTGAAATATTTCCTAAGTAATTATTTTCATGAAATATGACAATAGAAAATAGTTATTTTGTTCCATTCAAGGTCGGAAAGGTGACCATTTTTGGTACCATTAACAGAACCAAGAAATTATAAAAAATCTAAACGAAATTTCATCAGGCACTCTTGCTATGAGAAAAAAAAAAAAGCCACTGTGATTGTTCTGGTATCTGGTTTGGATCAGAATAAGTAAAAGCAAAAGAAATAAATCCAAAGCTCTTGTCTTCATTTTTCAACTTTCAGTCCTTCTCATGAGCAAAGCTGTGAAGATGAATCTAGAATTTTAATAAGGAAAAATGAAAAATACATGGCAGCGGCTTCTGCTGTGCCCTTGTGGGTCACCCTGGAATTCCTGAAGTTACTATGATTGCTCCGAAGTCTAGGCATGTTTTGTGTGAAAACATGTGAAAGATGCTCGCTGCAAATATCAAATCACATTAAAAATGGCTTTGTTTTCCCTTAACTGTTGAGGATTTTTTGTTTCCTTTTGCCAGTGATGTTGACTTCTGCGTGGGTAACCTAATGTATCAATTAGAGTAGTAGTTCTTAATGTTTACCATGCATAAGCCTCCCCTAGGAAGTTCGCTCAACTACAAGTTCCTGCACTTCCACCTCCCACTTCTGTTTCCGCATCAGCAGGTCTGCGTGTGGCCAGAGACTCTGCATTTCTAAGAAGTTCTTGGATCATGCTCATGCTGCTGGACTCAAGCTGTACTCTGATGAACACCAAGTCAAAGATGTTCAATAATTCTTGTTCACTCAGAACATGGATTTGCGCTTGTAGTGGAACAGATGGAGCCATGCCAGCTGCAGATACCAATCATCCTGCAAGTAGATTGGGAGATAGGAAAGAAGCGCTCCATGTTTGAGGCTAAAAAATAAAGTTTTAAAATTTTATTTATTTTTTTATTTTTTGAGACATGGTCTCACTGTGTAGTTCAGGCTGAACCTGGGCTCTTCACATAGCCCAGGATGGCCTTGAACTCATGGCAATCTTCCTCCTTCAGCTTCCCAGGTGCTGAGATTACACGCATGCAGCATCACACCCAGTTTAAAAGAGGATCTTCTTCAAATATTTAGATACTGCCATCCTCCTGACTAACCTCGCAAGCATCTCAAGCTTCCCAGTGCTTTGTATATCTCAGTTTTATATTTCTTGATTAAACTCGAGGTCTGAACACTCCCATATCCCATGTCCCATCTGCTACAGACACAGCTAGGCTCAAGTAGCCTGGTGGGCAGACTGCACTGATGTTACATATAAATGAACATGGGTATGAAATTCTAAGTCTCACTCCAGGCAGGAAATAATCTCATTATTGAGCCATTTTCGAATACATCAGCCATATGTTTACAAAAATGCCTTCCAGGACATTTGCTTTCTCCCAAGAACCCATCATCACCTTGTTCTTCATGTGGCCTTCTCCCCTCTGAGTGTCACAGTGAGCCTTCTCTTATTGAAAGCTCTAATACATTTGTGCCGGGAATATTTCATTTAATATAGATACTTAGTTGATGCCAGATTTGTTTGGGTTTTATGGTTTTGTTGGTGATGGCTGCATGGTAGTTTGATTTTATGGCAAAATCAAGTGACATCTCAAAGACTTCAAAGACTTCTGGAGATTCTTCCCTAGACCAAAAGTGACCGTAAAAGTGAGAAATTTAGCTACTCCTGTATGCAAGGAGGAAGATGCCTTCTAGACATTCACCCTGATGGAACCTTAGACCCCACCTGCCTTCAGAAGGATCTGGTCCTTTGTTGGGCCAGTTTGACCTCTGAACTGATCCTTACCTCTAACTCTTGGTGACACCACGACATGCTATTTCTTAGAAGGCAAGAGACATACCAAAAACAAAAGTGTGGTTTCAACAATATTAAGCAGAATCTGAAATTGAACCATCATTTCTGAGGTTGTTGCGTCATTGGTGCCAGCTGACTTGTTTATTGTAATGTGGTACCTAAGAAACTTAGTTTACTAGGCAAAACCCACACACGTGGAGTAGAATAACTGTTGGTGGTGTGTATGTGTGTGTGCACATCTGGCTGTACAGTATTAAAAAATATAGCACTTATTTTAAATACAACAATCACAATCTACTGAAAGTGAACCCTGGTGTTTATACTGATAATGTTGGAGATGTAACAGTTCTTTAGAACAAGACCTTTCAGTTCAGCAAGGAGTTACAAATGAGCAGGCCTACTAAGTTCAGCAGTAAGTTCAAGGGTACATTTTCAGATGCACTACAGTACATTTTAAATACATTTTAGTAATGGACAGCATACCTATAATATTGAAATTAAAAATTAATTAAATGAATAAAACAATCCCAAACCAGAGAGGCTTTCTCTGATTAAACATCTCACACGACAGCATCCTACCTGTTTCCTGTTCTACATCCCTTTCCTCTGCTTCCTGTTATCATGGTTGACATAAATTTGGTTTGTCCATTGTCCCTTCTACACCATAGACAAAAACTGTGTGACAGCCCAGGCTTGGATTTTGTCTTAGTCCCCTTCTTTGTCTCTGGGATAAAATATGGAACACCTAAAATTCAAAGGAGAAGGGCTTTATTTTCACAGAGGGATTCAGTCCCTAATTGGCTAACTCCGAGGCCAAGCTAAGATGGCAGAGAGAGCCATAGCAGATGGAAAATTGCTCAACCCATGGCTGCTATGAAGCAGACAGGGAAAGGAGAAGCTGAGGAGAGAACTATACTCTTGTAGATCACACCCCACAAATGAATCCCCATGATCCAAGCATCTTTCAAAACCCTACTTCTGAGGACATGAGGATTTGGAGAGCATTCTCCTTTTAAACCATAGTAGTTGTGTTCATCTTTGGTGCTTACTAAGCCTACGACAAATATTTCTTGAATTGATAAACACAAGAAGCAAGCCATTGTCCTATTGGATTTATTTCTAAACAATCACCCTCCTAATTCAGCCCTTAGTGTGAGAAAGTAAGTGAATGTATTTGGCAAAGACAGTGAAGTTAAATTTTTAATCTTATTGTCCTTTTTGTCTTTTAAGCTTTTAAGACTCTGCAAATGATGGGGTTTTTTGAAGGTGACTTGGGAATTTTAGTGTGCTGTTCTCTAAGAGTATTTGGCAAGTTTGACATCAAAGGATGAACAGCTAGCTTTACAGAGTAATCAACATTTAATGGGGCTGGGGATATAGTTCAGTGGAATAAGCGCTTGCCTAGCAAGCGCAGGGTCCTGAGTTCGATCCCCAGTACCACAAAAAAAAAAAAAAAAAAAACATTTAATGACACCACAAACTTAACTTGCCTGAGAAAGCAAATATTCTATATTGTGATGTCTATTATACAGAAATGTTGATGGTATAGAGAGAAATAACTGGCACAACTGGTGATACATTTTAATTTGTATAGTTTGGCTCATTCTCCATACATCTAATATGACATTCAACATGCCAGGTTTGAACCCATTCCTCTTCTTTTTCCTTCCCTGCAGCCCCGACGAAGTAAGAACTTTCTTCTGCTTGTAATTCTCCTTCACAACACCCTCCACAGTTTGTCCCTACCTGTATTTTGAGGCGTATTCGCATTAGTGAGGGTCAAAGCAGGAAAACAGAACCCAGAGCAGGTAATTCAATACTGAACATCGAGTATGGGATCCAGAGAGATGCTGGCCCAGCTGAGCACAGGGAGGGTGTTATGGTTAGGATCTAGAGGTCCCTCCCAACTCTCAGGCAGATTTAGATGGGCCTTTTTCATAAGCAGCTGAATCTAGAGTGTGTGTTTGATTAGTGGTGCAATGCTGGGATTAGGGTGCTGGGATAAGGTTGGGTGATTGCTGGATCAGTCCACTGACTGGACTGGCACTGCCCTAATCCCATTAGACTGGATATGATAGAAGGAAAGAAAAAGGCGTCTTTCTGTCTTTCTATTTCTCTGTCTCTCTCTGCCTCTCAGCCTCTCTGTGCACCCCTCCCATTGCATTTGCTATCTTCTGCCTCCATGAACTGCGGCCCCTGTGCCATGTGCCCCCTGCCTTAGACCCAGTGAGATTATGGATTAAAACCTCTTACAAACTGTGAGCCAAATAAACCTTTCCCTCTTTAACTTTGGGTGTCAGGTATTTTGTCCTAGCAGTGAGAGAAAAGTCACTAAGACAGAGGGGCAAGGGGGCTCCGGATTCACAGTGTGCGGCCTGTGTACTTGTGCTCAGCTCTGACTTAGCTTAATGGTCTTCTATCACTGTCTTAAAATTCCTCATAATTTTACTTTTGACCTTGAGTCTTTAAAAATGAAGTCCAATGAGACAACAGCATGCTCCAGAGTAGAGAGAAGGAGATAGACACAGTGTGTGAAGTATGTCCATTCTGGCCCCTTGTTACCCTCTGGCATGTGGTCTTTGCAGTGTTCATGAGAATGGGAGGCCAGAGGACCAGCAAGCTGAGCTGCTCAATGAGGAGCAAGTGTTTTGAACCAGGAAGAAGGCAATATTATCATGAGAAGCCTGAATAACTGAAGAACTCTCCCCTGCCCTTTCCTTCTGTTACTTCTCTGTGCGACCCAACTGCTTATTCTGAAAATGAAGGTGTGGAATGAAAGGGAAAGGTTGGGGAACCCATAGATCTTTTTCTGTGCACCCTTTCTTTGCACATCAGTAGGCTCCAGAAGTAATTTATTAGAATGTGCACATTGTAAGAAGTGCAATAAGAACAGTTGTGTTAACTTGTACAGCATTTCCCGTTTTGGTAAGAGTGAAATACATGCCATCTGTGTCTCTGTCTCCCTCAACCCCTCCTGGAGAATGAACTCAGGACCTTCACATATTGAGTAAGAACTCTAGCACGGAGCTATATCCCCAGCCCTTTATATGCTGCATTTTGAGAGGAGGCTTTGCTGTGTGGCTGAGGAAGGCCTTGAACTTCAGATCCTCATGTCTTCACTATTTAATAGCACAATATCAAGATATATGATACGATTTATGCCCACCAACTACATTTTTATTTTTTACTTTAATTATAACAATACTAAGTTGCAGTTTTTAGAAAATGACAGAAGAAAGAGGAAAAGAGAGTGGAAAAATTAAAAAAAGCTCTAAAAGATTTTTTTCCTGCCCTTTGAACAAAGAGTTCTACATTTTAATTTTGTGCTAAGCGCTGAAAGTGATAAGGCAAGAAGACCAAAAGGTACCAACATCCTGAAGGCTAGGCATACATGCAGAGGAGCAGAGGAGATGGTGCTGTTGTACTGCTGAGGCCAGCAGCCCTCATGCAGGGTCTCCAATGAGAGTGCCTCAGCAGAGCGGGAGCTCTGCCTAGGGCTGCTCTGTGAGGAGCGGGGTGGGAAGAAGGGCCTCCCTGGAATTAGAAGGCTGCAGGCTGACCTCTTACCTCAAAACTCCTGCCTATAAAATGTAGTCCTAGTGCAATTATATTGAGAGGCAGAACCTCGAGGTCGTGTTTAGACTATGAAGGCTCTGCTGTCATGAGTGGGTGAATGCTGTGTAAGAGGCTTTGACAAAGGGCATGTGGCCCTGTGTGCACCTCAACCTCTGCCAGGAAGATGCAGCATGGCTCACCTGTGGAGGGTGCAACACTCACGTTATCGTCTTGCAGGCAGAGAGCAGCCCTCCTAGGATGCTGGTCCTTGGTCTTGGGCTTTCCAGCTTCCCTAATTGTGAGGAATAAATTTCTGTTGTTTATACAACATCCATTCCATGTTATTCTGTTACAGAAGCACGGAGCACATAAGGCATTACACAAAGTCTCCAGTGGTGCCAGAACCCCAGTCTGAAGCTGAGAACAGCCAAAGAAGTTTCCTGGTGGCTCTCCTCCTCTACTCCCAGCACCGTCATGCTTCCGGCTGTCCGCGTCCAGCTAAATTTCACATGGTAAAAGCACATGTAGCTTGTGATCAAAATAAAGTTTGGGAATAGAGGGAAGAGAGGTGAGGGCAGAAGGCAAGTGAGTCACACACCCATTTCACGTTCTACAAAGTCTAGGAATCAGGACATTCACAACCGCTCTGCTTTGTTTCTTCCATTCCCTCCCAGTGCCCTTCCCGTAGCTCCATCTGTCCATTCCTTTCCAGTCATTATTCTTCTTAAACCTTTCTTTCTTCCATGCAGTTTCCTTTAAGCATTATGGATGGTTTCCGGTTCCTCTTCAGAATTTGTGCTAACCTGCGAGTCTCCAGTGGGCTGCTAGGAGCAGCAGGCTTTGATGATATTGAGACCATGGTCAAGTCCTTCTGCATGTGAACTGGGGTAACAGGACCTTTTTCCTAACCTAACTGAGATGTAATTTCCTTTTATAAGTAGAAGGCATAGGAGCCACTGCTAGGGATTATTAGAAAGATTAGAAGGGGACAAGAAAAAAGCTACACACAATAGCTACACACTCTGTGTATGATCGTTTTTATCATTGACTTGGCAGTTCATGAAATCTGACTAGGATCCTAGGCTCTGCTGTAACGAAGTACCACAAACTGCATGACTTCAAACAACAGAAATCTATTGACTAACAGCTCTTGGGGTTAGAAGTATCAAACCAAGAGGCTAGCAGGTCATGTTCTCTGTAGAACATGTAAGGGAGGGGCTTTCCTCACCTCTTCCTGGCGTTGGAGGTGGCTACCAAGCCATGACTGGGCTTCATGGCTAGCGGTTCCATCGAGACAATCGTTCTTAGCATCTTCACTTGTTCTCAGTGATTCTGTTTTCCTGAGGGCAGCTTCCCACCTCCCCATCTCCCCAGTCATTTGCTGTTAAGGCACTACCCCAGTGACCTCATTTTATCGGAATTATGTCTATCTAGGCCTCGTTTATAGATAAGGCCACATCTACACATACTAGAATTTAAAACCTCAACCTTTCTATCGGGGGTGACAGAATTCAACCCACAGATAATTCTTACTAACTCACGAATATACCCCCTCCTTCACTGCTGGTGTTCCCAGTCCCTCCTAATCCATTTCAACTCACCACCTGCTGTTGCTATAGTTCGTGTTTGGTCCAGAAAGGAAAGAATTTCCTGATTGAGAGAAAATTTCAAAGCAGCAACTTCCTGAAGCTTTCAGGAAGAACTAGGGGGCTTGAGACTGCTAAGCCCTAAAAGTAGAACAGTATAGAGAGATTTAAAGCTCATAAATATCAGAGGGCCTCTGGAGCAATAGGGGCAGAAGAAACAATTCTAAACACAGTGATATATAAATAAAGCTGAATCGAGTTCACTGGCTTCCCTTCCAGGGCAAAATTATCACCCCCTTTCCAAAGTAGCATTTAGCACACCCTTAGTTTTGAATGGCTACTGTCTTTATGGGGCACATTATTTTTTATAGCTTATGGCAGGAGTTGACATGAGGTTGCATTATTCTATGTGTCTACCCAGATGCTCAGGGGCTGACCTGATCCAGGCCCTAGTCCAAAGCAGGTTAACCACCTGAGCCTACATTATTTTCTTATTCTCTTCCCAGCGACATGCTTACTTACATATTTCTTATCTGATCAGAGAAGGAATAAATTTGCACTCACACATGGAAAAGAAAAAAGTCCCTACCTCTTATTATTTTTTAAAATCTATTGCATATTCTTTGGAAGCATGATTTAATAAATTCCTATTTTTTGTTGTCTAATATACCCTAATTGTTTTAGGCAATGCCCCATTACTATTGCTACCATATTTTTCATATAAAAATGGTCATAAGGACCATCTTTGCCACTAAATTGCTAAATGTGCTACTTAGGAAACAATCTAATTTCATAGCTTGACTCTCCAAATTTTTAGAGTCCAACAATAAAAATATGTCTGTGTTTCTGACATGGACCCATAGGTAACCTTGAAGCTGGAAGTAAATGTACCTGTAGGTGGCCAGGTTTCAAGGGCTTTGACTATTCTTTTTTGACGGTTCATGTGTCAAGGTCACTGATATAGTGAAGATAGGTGCACTTATATTCAATATTCTGAGACTTTTCACCAATCTTCCTACATGCAGAGAAAAAAGTCTGCTTAGAGCTCCTCCTTGCCTCCCCCTAGAATTTCATGAAATTTCCGTCTCTCTTATTTGCAAGGAAGTTGGAAAGGAGCTGATAGGAAAGTCTTAGACTTCATCCACTGTGATTTGCTCTAATCAGCTAGCGTAGGTCTATTCCCATGTTGGGAGTAGAAAATTTGCAGAATATAGACTGCAATCCCCTCCACAGCTCAATCCATCAGGTCAATTAAAGACCACCTCGTTACACCTCCTCCCCATGCATCTCATTTTTCAGACATGATTAAGAAGCAGGAGGTTTTCACTTTTGTATCCAAACCTCCCTGGTCCAGGTTCCGATCAAATATTTCCTCTTCTTCTTGCTCTTCTCCTCTGTAAAGGACCTCCATATGTCAGTCATGTCTTTGGCAATCGAAATGACTGATAGCTTATTGCATATCATTATTCAAACTTGAAGAGAATGATAACTGTACAGCCCTTCTGATCGAGGAAGAGAAAGAACTCAGCTGCAAACCACCTCTCTGTATGATAGAGGCCAAAAGCCAATTTAGAAAAATTCTAATCCAGTGTTTACTGCTTGCAGAAGGTGAGAGCTTTCTCATCTGAGATTGCAACCAATTCTTATCCATGAGAAAAAGCAAACTAGATTGAAGACGTGCTGCAAAAAGAGGAATTCATTTATACTTTCCTGGGAGATAATTTTTTTATTATTCAATGTGCAGTGCCAGGATAAGCAGCCTCAGCCTCACCTGCGCGAGTTAGAAATACAGAGTCTTTGGCCACATGAAGACATTCTGAACCAGAATCTGCAATTTGATAAGATCTCCAGGTGATTTCTATGCATGCTAAGGCTTGAGAAGTGCTAGTCTATTATATAAAAAGCACTAGCATTCAGCTCCCAGTAAGAAGCTCTTCTAAAAATCAAGTTTGTTTATAGAATAAAACAAAGTGGAAACAAACTATCAAAAACTTTTTTTTTATTTTAAGGAGAAAATATAACAGTAAAATGGAGTTTCAAAACAGTTTAGCAGGGGAGTTACAATAATTTTATGCCTAAATGTGCATCTGAGTTATTCCAGGATGAATTTGAGCCATTTCTAATATGAATGCTCAAAAACTAAATCTAAGAGTTGGAATTTGTTTAGATCTCCTTTTATGATGATTACATAATTTTAGCTTGCTTAACTTATTGAAAATTAAATAGGCACATAGTAAAATTTTTACAAAGCTAAAAAATGTATACTTTAAAATTAAAACCTCATTTGAATACATAATTCATTATTAAATTTGACCTCAACTAATAGATTATATATATAAATATATATGAGTATACATATATGCTATCCCATACTTTGCTTTATAATACTTGTTAAATATTTCATTATAGCTCCCTGAGAGATTCATGGCATTATTTTTAATTGTTCATAGTATTTTTCTAGGATTACATCAAACTCTGTCACTATGGACTGTCATTTAGGATACTTCCAATTTCTTTCTTGGTTTTAGATATCCTAAATGATATTGTAATGCACGTCTCTCTGTATCTGTGTTTGTACACAAGTATGTCTATTTGTCAAGTAAAACTAAAAGATAAAATTACTGAGTCTAAGAAAATAAATATTTAAAATGTTGATAGTTTTTTTCTAATATATTTAGTAACCAACCAACCAACCAGATAAGAGGCTTCTGAACTTCCGGTATCCTTTATTGACAGAGATACAGAACTTGAAAATCTGTAGACTTCCTGGTGGAAATCAGTATAATCTTGCTATTTTAATATATATTTCTTAATTATCAAGATATCTGAACATATTTTCTTGTTTCATCTGTATATCTATTTGTATAAGTAATATAAAGAAGAGTACTTACAGTTCCTATATTCTTTGTACAATATAAATGTATTTGTCCATGTATAGATTTACTCACTTTACTACTGGATTGCTGGTTTACAAAGCAATTTTGAGAATCTTTATGCATACTTAGGTACAAGACCTTTTGTGTTACATGAGTTATCAACTTAAAATCGAAGTCTTAAACATGTTCTTTTATTGTTTTCTCTTTTTTTCATGTAACACTTTTAATTTATTAACATTGTAGTCTTTATATCTTGGTTATAAGTCATGTTTAGAAAGGGTAACCCTACTCAACATGCATAAAAGAACTTGTCTGAATTTTCCGTTAGTTCTTAGAAAACATTGCACTATTTTGAAGTTTATTTTAGTTGACTAGATAAATCATGGATCCAATGCATTCTTTTTTCCCATACTTAACCCACTAAATTGAAATACTGCCCTAAACAGGTTCAAAATATTACATATATACTAAATAGTTCCTTGTTTTTACTGTCATAAGTCAATATGTACTGCTTTAATCAGGGAGACTTTATGGTTTGTCTGCATCTCAGGCAGAGCTGGGTTCCTTCCACAGCTGTTTTATTTAGAAATTTCCTGAGAACCTTGCCAGTATATTTTCCTATAAGAATCTAGAGTTAGTTTGCATAGTACTGAGCTAGGGGAGATGTGTTGAAATTCTTATCTCAGTTATGTCAAATGCATTCATTAAGTTAAGGAGAATTAAATTGCTTATAATGTAGAATCTTCTCATGGAAGAAAATCCTGAATCTTTCCATTGGCTTAGGTGTTTTTCAGTGTGTGTGTGTGTGTGTGTGTGTGTGTGTATTGTAAATTGAACCCAGGGTCTTTGCTCTGAGCTACATTCCAAGCCCCTCTCCCCCTTTTTGTGAGACAGTTCTCCTTAAGTTGCTAAGTTGTTCAGGCTGGGCTTGCACTCTTCATCATCCTGCCTCAACCTCCCCCAGGGCTGGTAGTACTGGCATTTTTTTACTTCTGCATAGTTTATATGTTTCTTATTAAGTTTACCCTTGTGGTACTGTCAATGGAGTATTGTTTCTTTACCGTATATTCTGATTGCTGTGCCTACATATGAAGGAACTCTAATTCCTACATTTATTTTATACTCTGATATATAGCTATATTCTTTGCTTTTGGATAGTCGTTTTTCAGTTTGTTCTCCTACGTGTCTTACTCACTCAGTGATATCTTCTGTATTTGGTAGATTTACCACCTTCTTCCAGATTTGCTATTAATCTAAGACAACAGCTGAAGGAACTCTTCTTCCATTCTCCCCCTGCACCCCCCAAAACAACCTTCAGGCAAGAACCTAGAATAAAACTGAAGAATACTTACAAAGAAGCAGAAAGCCAAAGTCATGGTAGGGCAGGAGCCCATGACATCAAGAACTGTTGCCTGTAAAAGAATGACTCCTTGGCCCCTCAGGTTGGAGTCGTGGCTCAGAGAAGTGCACCAACAGTCTGTATTTCACCATTTATTTTCATTGGGATCTACTGCTGGAATATTGTTTCAGTAATATACAGATATTTGAGAGAAAAATAACTTCATTTATTTTTACATGGCTCATTTATTTTCTTATTTATTTTAGTTTCTTCTCGATCTCTCTGAAATTAGAAAAGTACAATAAATCCTCTCAAATCTATTGTGTTTCTATGTGTACCTCTTTTTTCCCCAGTTAGAGCTGTACCTATTTCTACATTGCTTTTCAGCATATACAGGCTCCCGAGGACTATAACTCCTCTGAAACAACTCGGTTTGCATGGTTTTTTATGATTTCTGCCTTGAATTTTCCTTTGTCTAACGTTAATATTGTCATTGTCTGCCTTTATTTATGTTTCATCCTCAGGCTTACTTTGCGTATCTCTTTCCTTTTAACCTTTTGAATCATTATATTTTACTAATGAATTGTAGGCAGCAAATAGTTGGGCTTCTGCTTTATGGCCTGTCTGCTTGTATCTTGATTTTAGTACAGGAGCTTGACTCATTTACATCTATAGTCAGAGTTGCTACACCTATTATGTGTGGCAGCTTTTGTTCTGCTTATTACTTCTCCATGTTTCCTGATGGTTTCATTTGCTCTGTCCCATTTGCTGTGCATGCCTTATGCTTCATCTCATTTTATCTCTTCCTCTTTGGAAAGATACACATCATCTATGTAATACCCTTCCCAGGAGCATTTAAAATTTTGAAAAATATCCTTCAATTCTCCATTTTTCATGCATCAGTTTTAAGAGCACAGTAATAAACTCTGATTTCTTTCTACACAAGAAAAGCAATTTGGCACTTTTACATTGTTCTGTTTCCTGCTCCCCGGCATTCTGGTACTTTCTTTCATGATAGGGATGCTCAGAGCCAGATAATTATCGTTTTCAAACATTTTAATATTAAAGCAATGCCTTCAGGAAGAAAAGCTGCCAATTGGCATTCAGCTTTCTTAGAGAATTTCTTACCATTTTATAAGCAATTTTATTTTCACTTGTCTCAATATTCATCATCCACAACTAAATACTATGCCAGTCTTGAAGTGATGCTTCTGATCTCTATGTGAACTATCTGAAGCCCACAGTCAAGTCATATTTTCATCATGGTGAGTACACAGGCAGTTTATTGTATGAAGCCTTCAATAAATAAGAACAGCTCATCTGCTGGCTGTATCCATTAAATAAAGATTAGCTATGAAATATGAATTACATAACATACTCTTCACCACAAACCTACAGATGGGATTGCATTATATCATTCATTTAATGTTTCATAAAAGGATTCTCCATTTGCCAAATATTTAGAAACCTCATTTATTTTTTGATATAAGCAATCTTTTCCTGAGATTTAATTACATTTTGTTTTTCACATTTACCTAAAATATTTTAACACATGTTATTGATAATTGCTTAACCTAATTTCCTCAGGGTCAGAAAAAATCTAAGACCCTTACATTTATTCTATACTTTTACTTCAGTTTTAATTTATAGTGTTTCATCTGTGATGGCTGGAACTTTCCATTCTTAGGCCAATTCTCTGTTCTCAATTGTATCATTAAATCTTCTTTCCATTTTAATCTTTTTCTGCCTGTGACTTAAAGGCACTTCGAAAATGTTTTAAAATTGTGAAGTCTCCTTGTGTCCTAAAAATAGGAAATTTGCTGCTTTATGATTAGATCAAAGGCACATCCAATATCCTAGTTCAGCCACATGCATCTTCCTATCCCTAATATATTCTGTATCTCATAAAATAAATAGAAATATAATTAGAAAAAGTAAATGAGAAGATTTTCACGGTTATGCTTAGGAGGAATGCTATGTCCACTATATATACCCTAGGGCCATCTTACATCTTATGTTATCCTCACCTACAAGTAGCTCTTTAACAACCATAAGATATACCTAGGTGTTTATAAGATTTAGTCTATCATGGCATTTTCTGTTAAATCTTTCCCGGACCACCACTTGCATATCAAATAAAAAAGTATGTACCAACATTGCATAATGTTAAAGAATAGAGCACAGGTGACAGATCCTCAATTAGTAAACCTTGACCACAGAAGCACCACCAGCAGAGTATACAGAGGATGTCTCTAGAGTTCCCCAAGGGAAACAATTGGGGAACTGTAAAAGAAGATGCTGAGCATGGTGAAGATGCAGTCAGGATTTTTGCTTTCCTCCTTGGCCCTCACCAGCTAAACATGAATGCCTAAGATTCTGCCTGACTGCCCAAAGCATCACTGATACAGATTTTGATACAGATTTTGTGTAAAGCACATCTGGCCTTAAAAGATAAAGAACCTGGAGATTCCTCAGCAAACCAGGTCTACAGGTTGCATTCAACCCAGCCACTCCCCTTCTGGGTATTTTCCCAAAGGTTTTGAAAACACTGCATCACAGCGAAATATGTGCACCCATGTCTATAGCAGTGCAATTTGTAATAGCAAAATCATGGAAGCAACCCAAGTGTCCACCCACTGAGGACTGAAAAAAAACTGTGGCATTTTTATATAATAGAATATTACTCAGCTATAAAGAAAGACAAACTCGAAGCTTTCATAGGTAATTGGTCACAATTAGAGACCATACTCATAAGTGAAATAAAGTAGATGTGCATTTGTAAGCAATGTATTGTACCAGTAGTGTAAGAACCTGAAAGTGTGAATATAAATTAGGAGGTATGAAAGGAAACTGCTCAAAAGTAAAGAGCAAATGGGTTGAGGCGAAAGAGAAAATGAAGAGAGATAATTATATATGTGCATATGTCTAGGCAGGATGGCTAACATAGTTGTACTACTGACTTATGTTGCTTTATTGTAAGGAACAGTTAATGATTAGTGGTTTGATCAATCTTGCATGTCTATATTTGTTTTCCTGAACATACACTTTGAAGTTATCAATATGTAATACAACAGCTATTGTTAATTCCCTGTCACCTTGTCTGTAATTCAGTTTTGATTGTGCTATTCTGGTACTACTTTGTAAGTGACTGTCTATTTGTTAATATGTTTTCGTTCTTTTACTTTTAAAATAAAAAAAGCCTCCAAAGGAAAATCTTAAAAACTATATTGTATTTCATATAAAGATGTACAAGAAAACTGTAAAAGATTTGAAAATAAAATTAAATGCACATATGTCATCTGCATTCATGTTGGCTTTGTAAGTTCTGGATGTTTCTTTCACCATTTTAAGGAAACAAAAACTGGATCACTTATATCAGTGAGTAATCCTCAATGCTAGATGTGCAATGGAGTCACTGTAAAGGTTTAAAAAATGTTAAATATTTTAACATTTAAATTTAACATTTAAATGTTACTCTCTCAAAGATTGTGGTTCTGTTTACCTAAAGCGAGGTCAGATGGTAAATAT
Organism: Dinomys branickii; assembly: GCA_004027595.1. Lineage (NCBI taxonomy): Eukaryota > Metazoa > Chordata > Mammalia > Rodentia > Dinomyidae > Dinomys > Dinomys branickii. Next base: position 24,286 of record PVLD010021777.1, read on the forward strand.
TAGGACTTGTTTTGCTTTGAAAGCCCCTCGTGGAAACAAATGTGCAGTAAGGCTATTGTAGGAATGAAACCTGCTTACCTTCATTCAGTTTGAGGACTGTACTGTGCAATATAAACACAGCCCCATCCTCTTCCTCTTCCTCTTTTCTCCCCCTCCATCTTTCTCTTCTCAACTTTGCTGTATCAGTGTAAATTTAGTGGCTATGTTTTCAGATTCTGATACTAGGTTCTCTGTCATTTAAGAATTCAGTGCTATTGCAAGTTTTATCTTATGCTTTGTCTTTACAGGCATTTTAAGAAAGCATCATTGGAGGCACAATCCAAGTCTCCTAGGTTAGTGACCTTTGAAATAGGAAACAGTTGTTCTTACTTAGGTAGAACATAAATTGGAAACAGTTTTTTTTTTTTTTTTTACTTTAGAAGTATGTTGCACATGATAGACTTACAAGTAATGTTTTTTTATGCTACTTAAGTTTGCTTTGATATTATTCTAAGATTTTACTTCTTTGTGGTTCATTTTGTATACTAGTTCCCTTGTATGGATACATATAATAAACATTTGTACTAGACACAAGAATAAAAAGTTAGACACGTGTGCCTGACATCCAAATTACAAAATGGAAAACTGGCAAAACCTTTACATATTTCCCTTCATTCCACTCAGAGTTAACTAATATATAAAGTTTTATATTTATCCTTCTTATCTGAAAATCATTTAAACATATACTGATTTATCTGTCAGAATTCATTTTTTGTTTTGAATATTGAATACAAATTTAATGTACCTCTCTTGGTACATCTGAGACTTGCTTCCATTTTTTGAAAGTATGGTAGCCATTCATGTCAATATGCCTACTTATAATTTTATTCACACAGTTGTATAGACTTCCATTATATGAAGATACTTCACTTTACACATTCTGTGAACTAGGTAGGAGATAAGAGCTGTTCTCAGCATTTTACTTTCATAAGAAATATTATAACAAATACATTTAAAATATGTGCTTAGTGTAGGCATGGTCATTTCTGTTTCCTTAGTAATTTCATCTGTAGATCATAGTGCACAAACACCTCCACCATCAGTGGAAAATTCCAAGGCATAGTCTAAGTTAAATCTAACAGTTTATATTCTTCATAGTAGCATGTCTCTGTTAAACCTTGGTGCTCTGCCTTTCTGCTTTTTCATAAAATGTGGATGGTCAAACTTTGCCCTGTTTTAATTTGCATGTCCCAGATAATTCTTAGCATGATCATGTTTCCCAATTTTTACCCCTCATTTATATTAAATTATCAACTTGAGGTTTTTTCATACAGCATAGGAATAGGGCCCAAACTCTTGGCTAAGAGAGAAATACCTTTATGGCATCCGCTCTTCATCCACACAACTAATGATCTTTCAGACTTTTGTGAGTTTAAGTTGAATCAATCTAATCATATTTCTTGTGATCTCTGTACAATTTCTTTTAAATATCTCTAAAATAGACCTCCCTCCCCACCACAGAACAAAAAAAGAAGAGGATGAAATTGTATAGCATCACAAGTACAGGATTTTTATGATGCTTTTCCAGTGTTAGCACTAAAAGGAAATGTTCAAGCTCCATGCCGCAGAATACAAGATTGCTTTTGGTTCCAAGTCCTTCCCTATACACCAAATGAAAACAGGAAGTACATGAGCTGCAGACATTTCATTTCATCCTATTTTCAGTGTAAGTAGAAAAACCATTTGCTCCATCTAACAGGACACTAAGTCATGCTGATGTTATAGGATGGGCTTTAATTTGCAACATTACTGTATTTTTAGTCTATCATAAACTCACTGAATATCAGAATTCAACACCTATGTTTTCTGCAACTTCTCCATCACACATCAAAGCACTTTAAGGCATATTTGTCCTGTGTCCACATCCCAGGGTCTAATTCCAGCCTGGCTAAAGTGCCTCTTTGGCTTTGTTGTTTCTACAACTCAGGGAGATGATCAAGAAAATAGTTGGCTAATGAGGGTCTTGTTTTGTCTAATGAATTCAATTTGCTACAATGAGATACCCTCTTGGGAAGAAAACCAGTGCTACAATGGCTAAAGATGGGTGTGAAGTAATGAAATAATGTGAATCAATTTTGAAGGATACACATACAAGGCTCCAAATAACACACTGGCTGGAGAAGTCAGGGAAGAAAAGTGTGGAACTGGTTTGAACCATGCACATACCCTATTCCCAAATCAATTCATGCTTTATTCTACACAAATAGACACATATTAAACACTTAGAGTACTCCACTATACCTTCACTTGAGTAAGTACTGTTACTAACCTCAAGGACTGTACATTGTGTTGTCATTAAGGCTTAATTTTTTCATAGATTTGAGTAGCATTTAACTGGTGAGTATAATTTCATATACAAAAATTAAAATAATATTTATATAATTTTCTAGTGAGACCAAAACAGCTGTCACTCAGGATATCAATTTCCAAATAACTCCCCGACCGTTTTATTTCTCTGTACTTGCACCATGTTGGACACATGGTAAATGACCGAGTTCTTCCTAAGTTGCTAAAAGAAGAAGCAGATAAAAATCCCTTGAAGTTTAACAAGTAATTTTACCTCATATTCTTACAGCTACTTTGTTTACCCCAAGTTGTAACAGCATCTCTCACCTCCCTACCTAAGTGCTTTGACAAGCTCTCTAGCTAAATATTTAGATCAACACACACAGCTGGGATGGAGGCTTCTTCTCACAGCACTCTACTCCATTCATTTATTCTGTACAATGACATGATGGAGAAAAGCACAGTACAGACAAGAGTCATAAATTACATGAGAAAGATTATACTTTCCTTTACTGAGAACTAGCAGGATGCAGGATTTGCTACCTACCTACACCATGAGCTGCAACTTCCTTTTGTCACTGTGTCTTCTTCTTTAATTTCATTGGGTTTTAATGGGCAATGAAAAATTGCATATATCTAAGGTATAAAATTGATTCAATATATGCATACATTGTGAGTTACTCAACATAATTGAGTGAATTAGGGTATTTATCACCCCACATAGTTACCTTTGTGTGTGCACGCTTGTGCATATTTAAGGTCTAACATGAGCAACACAAATTTTAACTATACTCAAGATATTATATATCAGATCTCCAGAGCATGCTTATGTTGCTGCCTTTGACCAGCATCTCCTTAATGTATCCTTTTCCCTAATCACGGTCACCACCATTCTATCCCACTATGAGTTGTACATTTTTCAATTCTACATATAAGTGACATCTTGCAATATTTATTTCCCTGCATCTGGCTTATCTCAGTTAACATAATGCCCCTCTGGTTCATCTACACTGTCATAACTTGTGAGATTTCCTTCCTTTGAAGGCTAAATAAAATTATATCTTATACAAATACATCACAGTGTGATCTACTCATCAATCAACAGACATTGAGGTTGCTCCCATATCTAAGCTACTATAAAAACAATAAAAGAAGCATAACAATGCAGATATCTATGTGAGATACGAATTCTGTTTCCTTTGGACCTAGAACTGATGTTGCTGGATCACATGGTAGTTCTTTTTTCATCACTTTTAGTGACCTCTATACCATTTTCCTACCTTTTTCTTCCCTTCTAGCTTCTCTACCAATGTACATCCCCACTAAAAGCTGACCAAAGTTTCCTTTTCTTCACATTATATGAACATTTGTCATTGCTTATCCTTTGGGTAATGACCATTATAACCGAGAGGTGATATCTCACAGTGGCTTTGATTTGTATTTTTCTAATGAACAGTAAAGCCAACCAGCGTTTCATACAGCAGTTGGTCATTTGTATGTCTTTGCAAATTGTTTTTTTGGGGCCTTTGCCCACTTTTAAATTATTTATTTATGTATTCATTCATTCATTTTTATGCTTTTAGATACATAAACTACATATTGTGGATAACAATCCTTTATTATTAGATAAGTAGTTGAAAGATATCTGCTCCCATTCAATAAGTTATGTTTTTGTTCAGTTGACTATTTCCTCTTGTGTGTAAAAGCTTTTTAGTCTGATGCAGTCTCTCTCATCTATTTTTGTTGTTTTGCTTGGGTGTCATATCCAGGAAATGAATACCAAAACCAATGTCAAAGAGTTTTCTCTGATGTTCTCCTCTAGAGGTCTTACAGACTCAAGCCTTACAGTTAAGACTTTAATCCATTTTGAGTTCATAATTGTGTATCGTGTGACATAGGGGAACAATTACATCCTTTTACGTATGGATATCCAGCTTTCCCAGCACTTTTCCCCATTGTGTGTTCCTGGCACCCTTTTTAAAGATGAGTTGAATTTAGATGTGTAGAACTATTTCTGGACTCTATTCTGTCCCATTGTCCTACATGAGGTCTTTTGTGATTTCATGTGAATTTTAGGATTTTTTTTCTATTTTATAAAGAGTGTTTTTGGAATTCTGATAGGGACTGCATTGAAGGATTGCAAGTTTAATTTGGTTAGTGTAGATATCTTAGTAATATGTTCTTCTAATCTATGAATATGAAATTTCATTCTATTTGGCTGTGACTTTGATTTTCTTCATTAGTAAAATTTTCAGTACGCAAATCATTTACTCTTTAAGTTTATTTATTTTTTTTTAAGTTTAGAAGGTTTATTTATTTATTTTAATGTACGTGGTATAGCTGGGGATCGAACTCAGGGCCTTGTGCATGCAAGGCAAGAGCTCTACCACTGAGCCACATCTCCAGCCCCTACTCTTTAAGTTTAATGTACTTTCATTCTTTCTTATTAATTTATTTTTCATTTATCTACTGTAGTTTTTATCTGTGGTTAGATTGGGGCTTGCATGAAATATTTTAGCTATATGCTTTCATTTTTAACTGACAATAAATTCAATGGCAGGCAAAACACGATTCATGCATTCTTGTAATCATAGTTTACTTTTTAAATATGTTCCTATTACACATTTATTTTCTGATTTTTATTTTTAGGGTTAAAAATAAATTAAGCACCACTAGTTCAATGTTATACAATCTTCATATGTCCAAATATTTATCTTTAGAGGTGAGATTTGTGTTTTTAAATGTATTTATGCTGCTTTTTTACATGTTTTAGTTTAATTTGAAGAACTCAAACAATTTTATAAACAAGTTATTGGTGATGAACTCCTTCAGTTTTTGCTTGTCCAATAAGATGATTTTTCATTCTCTTTTGTAGGGTAATTCAGCTAATTTTAATTTATTCTAGAACGGCAAGATTTTCTCTTTCCATCTTTGAATACATAACCGAACTCTTACCTAGCTCGCAGTGTTTCTGTTGAGATTTGTTGTATATGATGAGTTACTTTTCTCTTTTTATTTTTAAAAAAATAAAAGCACAAAACATATTAACAAACTGACACAAATTAGCATAAAAAATATTACAATCACAACTGCTCTACAGACAAGGTGACATGAACTCAACAGTGGTTATTGCTTTATCCATTGATATCTTCGAAGTGTATATATATGAACCCAGATACAGACATGCAAAATTGGTCAGATAATTAATCCTCTTAACAACAGAAAAACACAAAAAACAAAAAACCAAAGACAAAAAAAAAAAACACCAATAGTTGCTGCTTTGCATATTGATATTTTCGAAGTGTGTGTTCAGGATAACACATACAGACATACAAGATTGATCAAATAACCCGTCATCAATTATTTCTTAGCATTAAGTGATATAATACAATAGTAGAACCATGTTAGCCCTCCTGCATATATGTATATTCATATATACATACATACATTTTTGTCTCTTTCTTTTCTCCTTTCCCTCGTCCAATCTGTTCTTTGTTTTTGAACAGATTTCCTTCATATCTCTTAGTTTATATTCCCATCCTCGGGTTCTTACACCAGTGATACAATACGTTGCCTGCACATGTACTGCTGATTTATTTCACTTACGAGTATGGACTCCAGTTTTGACCACTTGCCTACAAAGTCCCCAAAACTGTCTCTCTTTATAGCTGAATAATATTCCATTATATAAAAATGCCACAATTTTTTAATCCAGTCTTCTGTAGATGGACACTTGGGTTGCTTCCACATTTTAACTATTACAAATTGTGCTGCTATAAACATGGGTGCACATATATCAGAGTGATATGATGTTTTCAGATCTTCTGGGAAAATACCCAGAAGAGGAATAGCTGGTTTGAATGGAACCTCTAGACCTAGTTTGCTGAGAAACGGCTCTCCACAGTGGTTGCACCAGTCTGCATTCCCACCAGCAGTGTAATAGAGTCCCTATTTCTCCACAGCCTCGCCAGCATCTGTTATTGGATGACTTTTTCATACTGGCCAGTCTTACTGGGGTGAGATGAAATCTCGATGTTCTTTTTATTTGCATTTCTCGAATGACTAAGGATGTGGAACATTTTCTCAT